>PVKZ01003513.1:0-127707 GCA_004027375.1 Macroglossus sobrinus
GACATTACGCATATATATTTTGCTATAAATATAATCTCATGATATTATATATGTCGATCAAGAATAGAATACAAAAGTTATAATAATGGAATACTGTGTACTAAACTAAAAAACTGCTAGGTAAGTATATGGGGAAGATGGAGCAATAAGAAATATTGGGGAGGCTACTGGAAAGTCAATATCTAGACCAGAAAAATCTAGAAATATAACCATGTCACTTGAAAATATTGATGCACAAATAACAGAGTTAGCTCAAAAAAAAATTACATTCAGTCGCCTCTTGGAAAAAGGTAGCGTCTGGGGTGGCAGGCTGCTGGTTTTCTTAACGAGTCTTCTATAACTGGTTGATTCCTGTCAACCATAGGCATGTTCACTTTTGAGAAGAATAAAGCTACATGTATAAAACTAGCATTTTCTCAGCTTCCTCTGCAAGATTTTTGCCCTATCCATTAACTGTCACAGCTCACTTTTTTAATGGCCAAACAGCATTGTCCCTGTGATCACCACGCTCAATGCACTGTGTCATGTGTTCCTTCTAACACATGTTACATTCAAACCCTTAATACTAAAATGAAGGAACGTTTGTCGATGTGCCACCTGTGGTGGGCCACCTGTCCACCTCACATGGAAAACACGTTCTGAACAGCATCACCCCACTTCTCACCAAGCACCACTAGAGGGAAATGTTGGTCTTTTTACTAAGCTCTTTGGGTCAGAGCGGGAAGCAGCTGCTTCGGACAGAGTGGGGATCACACAGCCACGGCCTGCGTCATGTTTCCCTTCCTTGAGGGAACCTCAGAACCCATCTGGGTCAAATCTCCGACCTCTCCCTTTCTCCACCAACAGAAACCAAGGTCCAGAAATGAACAGTGCTTTCCTGGGTCACGGGTTAAGGAAATGAGAAAGTCAGCGCTGAAGCCAGTTTTCTGATTGACCCAAGCCTGGCGAATCAGGAATTAAACGAGAGTGACTCAGAGCCTTCACTTTGTGTGATGATACAAATTCACACTCGCTGAATGTGTGCCATGTGCCAGGGGTGGCCTGAATTCTTACCATGGGCCAGAACTTCGTAATCCCTATTCTTCATTCTCCATTCTGTGTTCACAGCCTCATCAGAGTCCTTTGAGGCAGGCACAATCATTGTCCCCTTTCCACCGATGAGCAGAGAGGTCAAGTTACCCACCCGAAGTCACACAGGTAGTGAGTGGTTAGCAGAGCCGGGAGTCAGCAGCACTAGGGTTCACCACGCTCACTGACCATCCACGGAAGATACAGAATTTACCTGGTCACGTGCAGCGAGCTGCCTCCCTGAGGCATGGTCTCCTTTCACATAGATGCGTCACAGACGTGAGCCCACAGACGCATCAAGGTCTCAGCCTGGCAGGCAGAGCTGCTTCCGAGTCCGATTGCTTTCTGTTCCCATATCCGTCTCGGAGCCCAGCTCGGAGGCCTGGCTCACTGAGTATTAGTGGAGTGAATAAACACCATCCTAACTGCTTCACAGGCAAGTCGGTGGTGGGGAGAACACACTCGTGTCACGTCTCATAACTCACATGGTCTAAGGAGACTCCACAAAAACTGTCATTGTCCGCCTGCTCTCTCTTAAGACTGTGGCATTGATCTGGGCCAATGTCTAATCCTCTCTTGATTCTACCCACTCCCAGTTTGCAGTGCTGTTTTTCAGATCATAAAACACGGCCGTGTCACCGTGTCCATGGGCAGGCTCCTAAGCCCGCTGTATCGTATCGTTTCACGAGCTGACTTGTCACCGCCATGCACAACACCGGGACACAGTACCGTTTCTTGCTCCGGGCCTGGCCAGGTCCTCGTTCCCCTGCTCTCAGAGATTTGAGCTGGTTAGCTCACCTTCTGCAGAGCACTGGGCCTTGGGGAGCGGGGAGGGGGCAGCAGGGATGGCTCCTGTGCAGAGAGAGAAACCATGTTCAAAGAGAGGGTCTCCTGAGGGGCCTGGAGCCAGGGCCACATCCTCTCAGAGACCGACGCCCCTGCATGGAAAGAAATTACATCCCGTAGATGGTCCTCACAGGTCTTCACACTCCCAGCAGGGACAGCTGAAGCCCTTCAGTGCAAGTCCAGACAGTTTGGGGGTTAAAATATCCCTGTGTTGCCGCTTCTAACCTATCTTCCACGTATTTACTTTTAACATGGACTTTATCCTGGTTTAGGGTCTTGTGCATTTTAACACGTGTGTAGATTTTTGTAAGCACCGCAAGAAATGACATTTCCACGACTCCCCAGTGCACTGCCGTCCGTTTCTCCGCGCCCACACCCTCTCCGCATCCCTGACCCCCAGCAGACACGAATGTGTTCTCCATCACTGTCGCTTGGTCCTTCTGAGCCCATCCTAGAAATGCGATCATAGCGTGTGTAAACTCTGCGACTGGCTTCTTTCACTCAGCAGAATGCGTTGGAGATCCATTCAAGTTGTTTTGTTTATCTCCAGTTCTCTCTCTTTATTGCTGAACGCTATTTGCTGTATGGTATGGGCACATGCAGTGTGCTTATTCATTCACCCACGGAAAGATACGGGACTTGTTTTCAGTTTGGGGCAAGTATAAATAGAGCTGCTCTACACATTCATATGCAGGTTTTGTGTCTATGTGTGAATATAAGATTTCATCACTCTAGGATAAATTCCTAGAAGTAGCATTGCTGTGTCCCATGATAAGTGGATGTTTGACTTTAAAACAAACTGCCAAAATGTTTACTGGCATCGCTATGCCACACTGTACCCCACTAGCGATGCATGAGAATTCCAGTTGTTCTAAGTCCTCTCCATGCCTGAGTATCATCAGGATTATTTTTTTTGGCATTCTAATAGTTATCTTCTGTTATTGCATGGTGGTATTAAATCATATTTTCCTAATGGTGTATGATAGTGAGCATCTTTTAATCCGCTTATTTATCTTCTGGATATATCCTTTGGTTAAATGTATATACAAATATTTTGCCCATTTTTGAAATGTTTTTTTTTGTTTGCTCATGTTGTTTTGATAATTTTTAATATATTCTGTTTACAAGTCATTTGTTAAACATGGGGCTTTTAAATATTTTTTCCCGGTCTGTAACTTGTCTTTTCATTCTCTTAACAGTATCTTTCAAAATGTTATTTTTTAAAAAATTGGTAAAGTTCATTTCATCATCTTTTAAAATTTTATGGATTGTGCTTTGGGGTAAACGCTAATAAACCCTAGGACACAAAAATTTCAAAAAAGTTCTATTGGTCAATGTTTTACACTGAAATCTGTGATCCATCTTGAGTTCCTATTTGTATAAAGTGTGAGATTTAGGTTGAGGTTCATTATTCGCATGTGTATCTTAATTTTTTCTAAAACAATGTACTGTAAAACAATTTTGTTCTGTATCAAATTACCTTTGTATCTTTGAAAAAAAATAATGGGCCATGATGTATGGATCAATTTATAGATTTTGTTCTGATCCATTGATTTATGTGTCAGTTCTGACTATGTCACAATGTCATGATCAGCGCAGCTTCACAGTTAGTGTTAAATTGTCATTTTTACAATTCTGGTGTATTTGCCTTTATAGAATAGCTTTAGAAATATGAAGTATGATATCAGCTCTAGATCTTTGGTAGATGTTCTTTTTAAGCAAAAGAAAGCTTCCTTCTGTTCTTAGTGGACTGAGAACTTCTATTATGAATGATGCTGCATTTTGTCAAATGCTTTTTCTGTATCTATTGATGTGATCACTTTTTCTACTTTAGTCTGTTTTCTGATGAGGAATCGATAGCCATAGAAATTGTTTTCTTGAGAAATGCAGTTTTTCTCTATCTTCAACATATTTGTGGGGTTTTTTTTTGTTTGTTTGTTTCCAGTCGTTTGAGGCTGATGTGTCTGGGTGTGGATTTCTCTAATCATGTTTCCTGTTTGGGGTTTGTTCAGCTTTTAAACCTGTAAGTTTATGGTTTTTTTTTTTTTTACCAAATTTGATAGGTTTTTCTACCATTATATCTTCAAGTATTCATTCTGCACACTATTTTTCATCTCCTTCTGAGAATTTCATGCCATAAATATTAAATGTATTGGTATTGCACCACAGGTCCCTGAGACTATTCATTTGTTTCTCAATCTTCTTTCTGTTTTCCAATTAAATAATTTCTATTAATCTATTTCCAGGTGATTGACTCTTTCTTCTATCATCTCCATTCTTCTATTGAGTTCATTCTATACTTTTACTTAGTTAATACATTTTTATTCTAAATTTCTATTTGAATTTCCTTTATAACTTCTAGTTCTTTGATGAGACTTTCTATCTTCCCACTTGTTTCAAGAATATTCACCTTAACTCAGTGAAGCATTTCAAAATAGTTGCTTTCAAGTCTGTCAGATAATTCCAGCATCTGCTTTAGCATCTGCTAATTCTCTATTCCCCTGTGAGTTGATATTTCTTGGTTTCTTCATATAGTGTATAAATTTTTATTGTATTCTAGATATTTTGAAGATTATGTTATGAGACACTGGGACTTGTTTAAATCACATGAACATGTTTAATATTTTTGTTTTAACACATTCATGCATGCATAACTTGGGGTGTGCCCAGAAGTTCAGATACAAGTTACTTTCTGAAATTGCCCACTCTCTGAAATCTTCTCAGAATTTCCCCAATTTCTAGAACTCCCAATTTTAATCCTCCAACAGGAAAACCGAGTCTTTATTCCATTCTCCCACAATTCTCTTGCGACACCACTCAGGTTTGAGGTTAAGCCGTGGAGGACAAAAGGAGAAAAAAATAGAAATTTCTCCTTCCTCTTGATCAGTCTCTCTGATCAGAGAGGATGATTTCAGTCCCTCAGAATTCTCGGTGTTTATGGGCAACTGCAGGTTGATGTGTAAAGTAATTAATTTTTTTTTTTTTAGTGGGGCATTTACTCCATTATCTCCGGCCATTAAGAAATTAGCTCCCACGACTTGAGTCCCAACTAGAGTCCCCGTCCTGCAGTTCTCGCTGTCCACACAAGGTTCTGGGCTGGACTGCAGCCAGGCTTGGGGATATCAAAGTGAAAGAAGAGTGAAAACTTCACTGATAGTTGAGTGGCATTTTGAGTTCTCATTTTCTTTCCAATCCTCCTGCTACTATTTCTTTTTTTTTTTAGTGTCTGAAAAAAAAAAAAAAAAGCTTTTCCATGTATTCTGTTTTACATTCCATGAGGTAGCAAGGATGAAGTGTGCTTACTCCATCTTACCCATATCCAAAACTCCCATTGTTTTGTTTTAAAATACTTCCCTTAAGACCTTCCAGAATGTTCACCTATATCTAGCCTTTGCCTATTTTTCTAGACCCTATTCTTACCAAACTTCAATTAAATCGAACTGCTTGCTCTTTTTCACATTATTGATCACCACATTGCACAAAATTAAGTGTCACAAGGAATAAAATGTTAATGGGACTTGCTGAAATTTTGAAACACAATTCCATCAGTATTTGGTGCCCTTCCTCCCTCATCCATGCTTATCTGGTTAACTCCTTAGACTTTAAAATTCAGATGGAGTGTTGGCTCAGGATTGAGTGAGGTGTTCGTCTTCTGTTCATGTTCTCGGTGTTCTGGACTGTCGGCCTAGGAATGCTCACCTGACTCCCTGGGACTTTGTTTAAGGCCTATGTGCTTTCCAGCTGTGTGTCTCCAACGTCTGGAAGAAAGTGGAAGTTTCATAAACGTCGAATGAATGAAGAAGGTAGGAAAGGAGCAAAATTTATTGAGGGCTCACTCTTTCCTTTTCTTATGTAATCTGCACAATCTTAAAAGGACATAATTGTATTAGACATGTTTTGCGAGTGACTGTCCTTCACGTCCTCTGTCCATAAACCTCATTAATGCTGAACTGCCCTAACCCGCAGCCTCAGCTGTCACAGGCAATTGTGTCAGGGTGCTGAGGGTCAGCTTACCCAAAGACTGACTAACGACCTATGACTGGAAAGAAAAATATGAGCTAAACCAACGACCATAAGCGTTCAGGAACGTCAGAACTAGGACACTGAGAGCATGTAGCCAGCTGGTACCAGAAGGCCACATGCAGTTGGAACTTGGGTGACAACAAGGGTTTTGTCCAACCTGATACAAATAAAAGAAAAAATTGTTGACAGGGAGAAGATAGTGAGAATATATACAGAGAAACGAGATGTTTTGGGACATTGGGAGAAAGAGAGGCCATGATGGGTGTGTAAGGGGCATTTATTTATTTCCTTCCTACCCACTATCCCTTTATAGCTCCCAATAACTGACTATATATACATAAATTCGTAGATATAAAGTCTCCTGGGATCTATAGTGTACTCTTTCTAAAAGGAGCTTTCTGAATTTTCTCAAGTGAATCTGTTTCTTCCAATACCCAGATCAAAACAGACATCGATGGTCTCTAATATGATGGTAGCCTCCCTTCCTCTCTTCTAACAAAACCTAGATACTATTGAGATCTTTTAGCCTCCTCCACATAGCCATGTTTTTCAGAGAAGGTCAGGAGCATCCCCAGCTCCAGAGGGGAATGTCTGTTTGGTTTAAGCAAAACATTGTAGACTTCCCCTTTTACCAGTGATTGGAACATGCAGGGGAAGAAAGTACAATTCCGGCCCATGAGATGTGAGATGTAATCAGCTGGGCGACTTCCAGGAAAAGGTTTTCTTTAAAATTAAAAAAAAATACAACTGAGATATAACAATTTCCCTTCGTCCACTGGACATCATTGTGTCTACGTACAGTGCTTAGAAATGCGGCAGCTGTCCTCAAATCATGACAGGAGCTTAAAAATCACATTGAGTGTTAAAATGTAAAAGTGAAAAGAAATCAAGTGACTGATGATTTTTACAATGCTATTTGCTGGACTAATTTTACCAAACTGGAGCTGCCCTACATCTTATTACCCCCATATTACTTAAGCCAGCTGAAGAGAGATTTTCTTTTACTTGTAATCAAAGCACCCTAATTAAAACATTAGTCTACTGATAAAAATGATTAGCAAATAGTAAGGAGATTTTTCTACTTTGCCCAACACTAACCAATCAAAACTCAAATCCAAATCTGTCTAGCTCAGTCCAGGAAAGGGATGATAAGCACCCCATTTTTCTGATGCTCTGTGTGTAGCTTAGTGTGTTGACATTGATTTTTCCATAACTGACAGATCCTTCACTATTAAAAACTAATAATGACACCTGTCTTCAGGAACTGGTTAGTCAAGGATAAATTCCAAACTCTCTGACAAGGTGCTGCCTCACCCTCAGAAGATCGCTCACATATTTCTCTTGATTCTCAACTCTTCCCACTCCTTCTCAACCTCCTGGTGGTAGATAATGTTGATGCTACAATCAAACCTGCGTGTATCTTTTGTCTCCAACCACTAACCAGTAGATGCAAGAGCATGACAGCCAAGACCTCTGAGGTTACATCGGGGCAAATCTGAGGTGCATCCACCAATCCAGGCTTTCCCTTCAGGATCACTTGGCACTAAGTGGTACTTTGACCAAAGATTTCATCTTGACTTGGCTTTCTTTCCTTCCTTGTCTTGTCTCTCCTTTAAAAAAAAATAATAAAAAATAAAAAATATTTAAATATAATTTCTCATGCAAGTCTGTTTTTAGGGAACTCATAGACTTACCTTATGTTCTGGACTAATCACTTTTGCTCAGGCATCCTTGTGCTTCTTTGCCTTTGCTGATACTGTTTCTTCCAACCAGGAAGCCTTTCACCCACCTTTGAGTAGCCGTACTCTGTGATAACTGAGTATTTAAAAACACAGCCTTTGAAGCCAAGCAGTCATGAGGTCCAGTCATCACTCTGAGAGTCCAGGCAACATTAGGCAACTTGCCTAAGCTCTCTGTGCCTTGCTTTCTGCACACATGGAAAACAGTTACCTCTCAGTGTTATGAGGATTCAGAGCGATGAAGAATAACATAATAAACTGGTCAAAATGTGGCTCTTCTATATCACTCTTCTTCCTCCTTGTTCTAATCCATCCTCTTCTTCCTATATTATTAATGGGATTGTTATCTGTATTATTTAAATTATCTGCCCATTTTTTAATTCCTCTCTGATTTCTTTCCTATAGGTCTCTACTCATGCTGAGACAATTACTGAGCATGCTCTATAATTTAGTCAATAATCTTAGTAAATATGTAGATTCATTCATATATTCAACAAAATTTGCCACTAAGGCTATGAGTTCGCCTTATCTTTATTGATACTTTCTATGTTTGCTATTTCTACGTATTGACTGCTCCTTTCTAAGCCCACACCCGCCACTCTATTGCCCATGCAAAGACTTGGTACTTGAAAATATCCTTTCTCTTTTCTGCAATAGGTGTCTCTCTCTTTACCAGCTAAATTTTATCAGCCAACACACAGGCTCCATTATCTCCTATCTTAAAATGTAATCCTCCCTTTACGCCATATTTCCCTGTAGCTCTGACTTCATTTGTCTACTCCTCACCTGAGCAGGACTCTTTGGAGAGCTGGCTGTCACTGCTCTTTCAATGTCATTCCTACCTCTCCCAGGAAATGACTCTTCTGAAAATCAAGGATGACCTTTGTTCTGCTACTACTATAGTTCAGCATGATCACACTCTTCCTTTTCTGTAGAGTTTCTTCCCTTCCCTTCCCTTCTAACACATTGGCTTGGGGCTTCTCCCCGTCAACTGGCCGCAGCTTCATTTATTCCTTGTTGCCCCTCCCTCTTCGGCTAGTCCCCTGAAAGAGGAAATGCCTCTGGGCTCAGATCCCAGCCCCTTTCTCTTCCACGTGCACAGTCTTCCAGGCAATGAATTAGTCTCACGAATTTGTACACCACCAAGAGGCCCCTCCCACTTCATGTGAGCAAGGCCTACCAAAACACAGATGCTAACTGGGAGGCACTCACCCATTATTTTAAATAGAAAAAAGTTAAAATGTGTTACATGTCAATCTCAAACTCACGACCTGTTTTCTAAGACACAATAAAATGAGGATATGCAATTAATAAACTATCGTGTTAAGATGCAAACTGTTTAAACAGTGCCTCCCGATGAGCGAACCATTAGGATGATGTGAATAAGCTGTCTGCCTTGTCTTCTGTGGCATGACCTCTCTTGCTGGCTAAGTAACAAACGATCCGAGTCGTCCACTCCTTCATTAACACTCAAAAACTTTCAAAATCTTTGCCTACGGGTATGTGTCTGCCTCCCAGAACCTTCCCTTAACTCTGGCACAGTCCTGTATTTGATTTAAATATCCGACTTTTTACGCCTTTGCTTGCACTTGCTCTCTCTCCCCCTCTCTTACACACACACACATACTCATACACACGCATACACACACACACAAACCTACTTCTCTCTTAGTCTTCCCCTGCTTAGCCAAAGCTATCACTATCCACCGAGATGTTTAAAGCAAAAAACTAGGCATAACCCCTGATCCTTCTTTTCCACTCACTGCCAATATCTAATCTCTCAGTGAATCCTGCCAATTGTATTTACAAAGCACGGCCCACATTAAGCCCATCCCCCACCTCCACTAGAACATACATATTCTCCATGAGGTCCAACAATATTTTCCACTCGTCAGGATTACAGAAAAAGACTCTAAGCTGATCACCCTGTGTCTACTCTTGCTTCTCTGCCACCTGTTTTCCATCAATCAGCCAGAGAATACACTCTGCTTAGAACTCGTCAAAGGCTTCCCATTGGTCCTAGGATAAAATGCAAATTGCAAAGTCTGAATGGTGGGGTGGGGCGGGGGAAGGCGGAGCTGAGGTCCAATCTCTCTGCGTTGGTATCCACTCCATCACAGGCCCCTAGAATCTGCACCTGCCCGGTACCCAGCTCTGCAGAACAGACCATGAAAACTCCTGATTTCCAAAATGTAACGAAAGTGTAAAGAATTATTAAAATGTTTTTTAACAGCATGGTCAAGAACAATAGTATAACATTCACACCAAAAATGTCAAATGCATTGGGGTAAATCTGATATATTAGAATAAATAAGAATATGTCTAAGAACTTTATAGAGAATATTGCTAAGGAGCACAAATGCAAGTTTAAAAAACAATAAAATTGAGATTGAGAGAGACAATATAATCATGGGTCAAAAGTTATTTTTCACAAAATTTTTAGCTCTCCTTAATCGAGGCTATGTTTTAAAGGTTGTTACGATAAAGATATAAATAGAAGTTTCAACAAAATTTTAAAAATTAGAAATTTTAAATAATAGGAAAACTTATAGCCAAGATAACCAAGATGATTCCAAAAAATAAAAAGGAGGGGGACTTAGCCACCAAATATCAATATTTATATAAAGGTGTAGCTATTAAAATATGAGGAAAAAGTGAATGGCTAAATAGCCAGCATCTCAGAGCCCAGGCACGTGGGCATGGTGTATATATGCATATCAGTATTTGGTCCTAGGACAGGTAGCTGATCACCGATACTTAATAAATCATTGAATATATTTTTGTTTACTTATTAGCTAACTGAATAAATAAACAGAAGAAGATTCTGATTCTGTTCATTTTGGTTCATCTAGACCAAGCCATTTCATTGAGGTTCAGGGATGACTATCTCACCTAATTTAAATTTCCTTCTTAAGATGGAATAAAAGAGCTAGACGAGAGTACAGCAGGTAGAAGTTATCAAGAGTGAAGAGTAAAAATATTGCTAAGCAGCCTGCAAGGTGACTGTGGGGTGAGTCTGCAGCACAGCCCCGTTCCATGTTTAAAACCCAACGTAGGTCGATTTTGTCTCAGTGGGCACAGATGGCACTTTGTCATAACCGGAGGCCACGTGGAGTTACAGAAGAAAGAAGGGTTTGTTTGGAGTTGGAGCCGGGCTCAAATCACTGCAGTGGGACCTGTGACCAGTCACTAATGCTCTCTGGGGCTTGATTTTCTTTTCACCGAATTCAGAACGATAAGATGGAGCAGGACATAGCAGTAAGAAGTGTGGGTCCTGGATCCTACTATCTGCCTGTCTTCCAAACCAGTTTGTAGCTGTGTGACCCTGAGCAGGTTGTTTAACCTCTCTGAGCCTCAGTTCTGTCATTCATAAAATGGAGAAATAAGAGTACCTACCTCATAGGGTGTCTGGAAAGATTACATGACTTCATATACTTCAAGCACCTCGGAGAGTCTGGTCCCCAAGAAGCCTGGAGAGTGGTAACAATATCGAAAGTGGTAGAACCTGCTTCGAAGTGTTATGAGAGGGGCGAATGACATGACATACAGTGAGCTCTGGACGCAGTGCCTGAAACACCCTGTGAAGGGGACTCCCCCTCCTTCCCCTCAGCTGTCTGCAGACGGAACACACGCCCGCCAGAAAGTGGTGAGTTCCCCATCAGCAGAAGCATTCAAGCAGAAGTTGGTTAACCACACTCCAGAACGTTACAGGGAAGTGTCTGAAACCAGGCGGGGACCAGGGTTAGACGGTGCCGGTCCCCGAGCACCCCTCCAAATGAGTGAGATTCCATGATGAAGATGGAAATTTGGGGAAAGTCTGTCAAAGGGGAATTGTGGATAACCAAAGCTTTTCCAAACTCACCAGCTGATTTTATAGGAGAAAGGCACCCCCCCGTCTCCCTACACAGCACACCGAGTATTAACACACACACTGACACACTCACATACACACACTCATACACACACACACGCACGCACACAGAGGCATCATTCATATGCTGTAACATAAATCTTTTCAGCACAATGACCGCGGTTGTCAGTGAAAGAAATACTGTTCGGCACGGTGCATTGGGGCAGCCCAAATAAACAGCAGGATATGGCCGGGCATTTGCGCAGCGCCCTCGGGGGCAGGGGCTCGCACCGTGCACACACTTCTCGTCCATCATGGCCGCATTCCTGGGAGACAGGCCGCCCCTCCGAGAGGCGATGGCCTTGGGCTTTTGATTTGCAGCCCGGCTGGCGGAGAGGTGTCGCCTTCGGCGTTGAAGAGCGCGCGGTACTTAAGTCTCCTTCGGCCTTTTTTGGGCCTGGCTAAGTGGCCTTTCCATGACAGACTTCTGATGCCACATTGGGAGCCACGGTGCCTCTGGTCTCAGCTGTTTCTCGTCACCAACCGGGGCTTTGTCCCTCGTGGGTTAAGACCAGTCAGGCTCCGAGTTCAAGCTTTGTGATGGGTTTCAGCTAGAGCACCCCTCAGTGTGCAACAGAGTTTAGATTCAGCTGCGGAGCGACCTGCGAGAGAGCAGAGGTCACCATGAACCCCAGCCTGGGCCACTTAGCCATGTGACCTTAGGGAAATTACTTACACCTTGCTTAGCTAGCTGACCTAGGAGACAGGCACTGTGAAGACATCATTGGCTAGGCTGCTGTGACCTAGATGTGGAATAGAGCATGTCACATCCTCGGCATGAATTTAAAGCATCTATTATTTTGTAGGCCTCATCTTGCCTCTGGGTTCCCGAGCTCACTGTATTTGCACGGCCAGGGCTACGGGATGAATTGTGTGCCCCCAACCTCATGTGTTACAGTCCTAACCCCCAGTAACTCAGCATGTGACTGCATTTGGAGAGAGGGTCTTGAAAGAAGTAATATATGAAAACGAGGCTTTTAGGGTGGGCCCTAATTCACCCAGAGGCGACACTGGGTGAAGACGCAAGGAGAAGGTGATCACTCACAAGCCAAGGACATAGGCCTCAGAAGAAACAACCCTGCCCACACCTTGATCTCAGATGTCTAAGCTCCACACCTGTGAGACAATCCATGTCTGCTGTTTAAGCTACTCGGTCTCTGGCACGTTGTCATGGCCACCCTAATGGAGGAATACATCCAAACGTCAGGTGGTGAGACCTCTTCCAAAGACAAAGTAAATAATGTCCCAAGGTTCAGGGGGACATTTAAGCAAACAAAAGCTGTGACTGCACGCAGGAAGTTAGCTGCATAAGCCCCTTGGCAAGACAGCAAGGTCAAAGCCAAAAGATCATCAAATTTTATGGGAAAATCACAGTCTGAGTCCCCCGCTCCACCAATGTGCGGCTGTGGGAACTCTGATGTCATTCATCTCTACGCGTTTCCATTTTCTTCACGTAAATTCTCTCATCTTCCATATCATCCGAAACAACCCAGACCAAGGTAGTCACCTCTGAACATTCAGGGTTCAGCCCAGTTACGGGCTTCTTCTGGACAAATGTTCCTTAGATGTGTGGAACTTGAAGATTCTATCTGATGATATTCTCAAGCCTTCAGTTCAGAGTGAGGAGAAAGGACAAATTTGTCTTTCAGTGAATATCGCCATTGTCACAGAAGAGAAGGGAAGCCAGGGAATCGTGACAAAGGGAGCGTTCCTGTTGGCATGTTCTACTCAGCTGCCTTGCACACGAGTAGCTGATAAATAATGGCTTATTCAATAGTCAAAATCTTATCCTACGTGACTTACGTAGTTGATGTAAAATAATTGTTGAACTGAATGATGTATGTGCTTCTTATGCTATATTTTCAGGAAAAAAATAATTATTTCTGGAGGTATGACAATATGTTTGCTGAGAATTAACAGCCACCCTCGCTAATCATAGCACACAGGAAAACACTGCCACCTTCCAGTCATCCATCTTTGGTGAGAGACCCTAAAACGTCTCAGATTTTGTTCCTGTCTCACTTTGCTTTAATAACTATCCTCCCCTCTAACTATGGGAGTCTTTATGCTTTTCCTTAAAACAACTCTCTAACATTTTATGTGTTGTTATTTTCATGTTAGAGTTAACTTTCTATCAAAATCATCTGCTACCTATCTTGAGAGTTTTGAAAATTAATTAATGTGTTTTAAATGCTCTGGGTTCTTCAGATGAAACTCCCATAAAAATTTTCATATTGTTATGATGTCCTAATTCAATCAAAAATCATCAGGAAAGCAAAAAAAAAAAAAGCGTCTTCAGAGAACATGTGTATACCTTAGGGACTTTATCACAAATGCAAAGTAAGTCTTATCCCCCATTTTCCCCAGTACTTTGAAGAATCCCACAGACCCGCCTCGTACAGGGGAAGGGTCTTGGGTTTTGCACTCAGAGGGCTCTGAGTCCATGTATCAGCACAGCTACTTGCTAATTTGGGCAACCGAAGTGACTTGGGGTGCTATTTTACATCTCTCAGCCTCAGTTTCCATTTTCTTAATCTACGGTATGATGGAAATGGTAATAAATCAACCCCACAGGACCACTGTGAAAGAAAACAGTGGTACTGAGGATTGGGCTACGTATTAGAGTGTGTAACCCCCTCTCCATTTAGAAGCAGACCCATTAAGCAAAAGACTAAAGATGTTATCGATCAATCATTATTCTCTCCTCTGGATATAAGAGTGGTGACTGTTTGATTAAATCCCTAAATACATTTCAAGCACACGTCAGACACTACAGGTAGCGGCTGCTCTCAGAAGCTTCTAAATTGGCCAAGAAGGAAGCTTAGCTACAGGGCATTTCCTTTAAAAGTGTGTTGACTGCTTTAGGGATCCAAGCAGCAAACAAAAGTAGAAACACACACACACAGACACACACACACACACACACACGAAACTTACCCTTATAAAGCTTACAGTTCGTGGTCACAGACATACACAGGGTACTAAGTGAACACGGAGCATGTTAAGCAGTGATGAGGGCTAAGGTGATGAAGAAAATGCACAGAGCCCCAGGTGTGGGTCTGGGGTTGCAATTTTAGCAGGACTAGCCAGAGGGGCCTCACCAGGAAGATGGCATTTATGTAAATGGGTGAAGGAAGTGAGGTCTTCAAACTTATGTCACCTTCTCAGTGACAAGTTCAGATAAGTGGCAAGTGCCGTAAGACCCTGCCAACAGCGTGGAGCCCTCACAGAGAGCCCGACATGGGAACATGTGTTCCCTTCACGGTGTTGAGGTTGCACTGACTCATCTTCACCTGGCAAACAGCCACAGTGCTTCCAGAACCTGTGCTCCGTGCTGGTCCAGTGGCTGGCATCCTTGAGAGTTCATAGGGATCAAGATCCTATTTCATGGCCGAAGGGGCTGTACCTGACATTTAAAAGTACGTGATTAGGGTGGGGATGCTGAAAACATCGGGGTCATCCTTTAGAGCGCTGCAGTGTTAGGTTTTTCAAACACGTCTGCCTAGAACTTGCTGACACGGAAGCGTGGAGGGTTTTGGACAACCGATCGGGCACAGACAATCTGTTCTGCTGAGATGAGCCCAGGCCACAGAAAACCAGTGCTCAGAAGCAAAGAACTAGACCTTTCCCTCTCTGGGTTTTCTCTGGAAACATTCGTGTGGCTCAGACATCCCATTCCATAGTTGCCTCAGTCTTGGAGGGAATAAGCACAAGACATGATCGATGTCAGCCTGGCCGTTCCTTCTTCAGCAGAGCCCAGGTCTGCAGTCTGGTTAGCTGTCTCACCTGGGCCTGGACGAGTTGTGAGCAAAAAAAAAAAAAAAAAAAGCCGGTTATAAGAAATTTCCCCTTAGGGTTGGGTGGCCTGTGCACGCTGGGGTTTCTGTTCAGCACGACTGTGGTTTCTGCTAGCTCCGAAGATTGCCAGAATGCTTGCAGGGATTAAAAACAGGAAATCCAATGATCCACATAAATGATATTTTCCTAATGGTAATATTCCGCGCATGTAAAGGACACAAATCCTAGAATTGTGCAGGGAAACAGGACCCCTCCTGGTCTCTCTTTCATGTCAATAACTCCCTTATGTGAGTCCTATGACATTTTTTTTTTTACACCCACTCAAGCTGTGACATGTCAGCTTAGGCAATTTGGGTGCCGAGACTGTTGCCTTTACTGCTTGTCCTGAACGGGTGGGGTCATTCCATGTATGACAGCACACCAGTGTCGTTTCAAAAAGTAGAGACAAATTTCAAATGCGTTACAGTATCGTATGTCCCAGTGTCAGACTCTACATATGAACCATCACCTGAGAGGGTGTACAGCAGACACCATGCGGGGTTCTCTATGGGGATGAATTAAGTGCAAGAGCTGTGTATCCTGCCTGCCCGAGGCTTATTATCCAGCGTGAAATTCGGCTCAAAATGTCGAGTTCGCTGATAGGAATAAAAACTAGCAGAAAGTTTCTGAAGGCCCGTTTGTACAGATGATCAAGAGCCTTTAAAATTATCCTTATTCTTTAAATAAGAAAATCTATTAGAAATCTGTCCCATAGAAATTACTAGAGATAAATGTATGAAGATAGTCAGTGTACCATTATGCACATTATAGGGAAAAATGGGAAAAATTAAAATATCTGTTTATAGGGGATGAATTCATTTTGATACATCAATAAAACGGATAATTATGTGGCCATTAAAAATTATGTTTTTTAAGAATGTCCACATCAGGCAATGTGTGTGTGTGTGTGTGTGTGTGTGTGTGTGTGTGTGTATACACCTTACTGTTAAATTGACTCTTGAAACTTATTGGATTTTGTTAACCAATGTCACCATAATAAACATTAATTAGAAAAAAAGAATTTCCAACACCAAAAAATTATTTATGTTATAAATAATGTTATATGAAAAATATCAGGATACAAAATTAAACATATATAGTAAGATTTCAAAATTTATCCTTGACTAAGAACATGTGTGCACGTGACCCTGTCAATACAGGTATTGGGAAGATGACAGTAGATGGGTGGTGTTATCAGTGATATTCATTTGGTTCTTGAATAGATATGCTGTTTCTTACTCAATACCAAGGACCACATTTTACCATATCATGCCTCGTTATTTCACAGTGATATAAATCGGGGTTGGCACATTATAGCACGTGGTCCAAATTCAGTCCATCTTCTGTTTGTAAATAAAGTTTGATTGGAGCACAGCCATGCTCATTTGTTAAAATATTTCCTACAGCTTCTTTTGCCATGATCAGAGTTGAGTAACAATGACAGAGATTATATGGTCCTCAAAACCTAAAACATTTATTACATAGCCCTTATAAAAAAAAAGTTTACTGATCCCTGATACAAACATAAATCACTGATTCTCACCAGAGGAGAGTGCATGCCCACAGGAACCATTTGTCAATGACTGAAAATATTTCCAGTTGCCACAACTGGGAATGTTGGTGGTGCTACTGGCATCTAGCAGAAAGAGATAAGTGATACAGCAAAATATTCTACAATGCACGAGATGGCTCCTGCGACATAGAACTTTCTAACCCAAAATGTCAACAGTAGTGGCTTCTACTAACCCGACAAAGAATTTAATACCTGTCCCTCTCAAGCTCTTTCAAAAATAGAAGAAGAGGCAATATTTCCAAACTCATTTTATGAAGCAATATTACCTTGATACCAAAATCTGGCAATGATAACAGACAAAAAAGAAAACTACAGACCAATATCTCCGATGAATACAGATGCAAAAATCCTAAACAAAATACCAGCAAACTGAATTCAACAATAAATTAAAAAGATAATACATCATGACCAAGTGAGGTTCATTCTAGGGGTACATGTATGGTTCAACATAAGCAAATCAACCAATGTGATATACCACATAAACAAATTAAGAAATAAAAATTGTAGGATCGTATCAATAGATGCAGGGAAAAAAAGCATTTGACAAGATGGATAATCCATTTATGATTAAAACACCTAATAAAATGGGTATGGAAGAAAAATACTTCAACATAATAAAGGCCATGTATGATATTCACCAGATAATATCATATTCACTAGCGAAAAACTGAAAGCTTTTCTTCTAAGATCCAAAACAAGACAAGGATGCCCATTCTCACCACTGTTATTCAACACAATACTATAATTTTTAGCCAGAGCAATTAGTCAAGAGAAAAAAATAAAAGGCATCTGAACTGGGAATGAAGAAGTCAAATTGTCACTTTTTGCAGATGACATGATTTTTCATACAGAAAATCCTAAAGAATTCACCAAAAAAAAAAAACTCTTAGAAACAATAAATACCATAAAGTTGCAGGACACAAAACCAATGTACAAAAACCCATTGCATTCCTATACACTAACAATGAAATTCCAGGAAAAGAAATGAAAAAAAAATTCTTTTGCAATTGCAACAAAAAAGAATAAAATGCTTAAGAATAAACTTAAAAAATGTGAAGGACAAGACATTATTAAAAGAAATTGAAGAAGACACAAAGAAATGGAAAGATATTTCATGTTTATATATTAGAAGAATCAATATAGTTAAAATGGCCATATTACCCAGAGCAATATACAGATTTAATGCAATTCCTATCAAAATTCCAATGGCATTCTTTCTTTAAAGAAATGGAATTTTAGAACAATCAGATTTGTATGGGACCACAAAAGACTCCAAATAGCCAAAGCAATCCTGAAAAAAAAAAAAAAGAACAAAGCTAGAGGTTTCAATTTCCCTGACTTCAAACTATACCACAAAGTGACAATAATCAAAATAGCATGAGATGGGCAGAAAAACAGACATACAGACCAATGGAGCAGAATTAAGAGCTCCCAAAATAAACCCACATATAAATGGGCAAATAATTTTCTATGAAGGAGCCAAAAACATGTAATGGAGAAAAGAGTCTCTTCAAAAAATGACGCTGGGAAAATTGGAAAGTCACACACAAGAGAATGAGACTAGACTGTTATTTATCACCATAGACAAAAAATAGTTCAAAATGGATCACAGACCTAAATATAAGACTTGAAACAATAAAATACATAGAAGAAAACATAGGTACTCAACTTATAGACCTTGATCTTAGAAAGGATTTTATGAATTTGACCTGAAAGTTGAGGGAAATAAAAGCAAAAATTAATGAATGGGATGATACCAAACTTAAAAGATTCTGCAAAACAAAACCATTGAAAAACAAAGAGGCAACTAACAAAATGAGAGAAGATATTTGCAAACAACACCTCTGATAGGGGCTAATAACCAAAATATATATTAAAAAAAGAGACTCCTACAACTCAACAACAAACAGCCCAATTAAAAAATAGGCAGACAACCTGAACAAGCACTTCTCCCAAGAAGACATACAAACAACCAACAGATACTTGAAAGGATGCTCAACTTCCCTAGCTATTAAGGAAATGCAAATCAAAACCACAATGAGATACCAGCTGACACCTGTTAGAATGGCTGTTATCAACAAGACAAGTAATAACAAGTGTTGGGGAGCTTGTGAGGAAAAGGAACCCTCATACACTGCTGGTAGGAGTATAAATTGGTGCAGCCACTATGGAAAACAGTATGGAGGTTCCTCAAACAATTAAGAATAGAATGACCATATGACCCAGTAATCTCTCTTCTGGATATCCACTCGAAAAATGTGAAAACACTTATTCATAAAGATAGATGCACCCCTGTGTTCACTGCAGCATTATTCACAGTGGCCAAGACATAGAAAGAACTGAAGAGTCCTTTGATAGACAATTAGATAAAGAAGCTGTGGTACATATATACAGTGGAATATGACTCAGCCATAAGAAAAGATGAACTACTGCCATGTAGTTCATGGATGGATCCTGAAAATATCATGTTAAGCAAAATAAGTCAGACAAAAAAAGTTGAGAACCATACGATTTCAGTTATATGTGAGATATAAAATGAAAGCAATCACACAAATAGACAGCTGTTTAGTAGTCACCAAAGGAAAGAGGAGGGGTGTGGTAAGTAGGGGTAAAGTGGGTCAAATACGTAGTGATGGAAGATTTGACTTTGGGTGGTGAACACACAATGCAATACACACATGGTGTATTGTTGAACTGTACATGTGAAACCTATATAAGCTTATTCACCAATGTCACTCCAACAAATCTAGTTTAAAAAATTAGAAAAAGCATAGGGGAAAAAATTTCAAACCAACAACTTGTAAATAAAAATAAGTAAATTTAGATGTTGACATAGCAAAGAAAGTCCACAGTGCCGAGTGTGAGCAGCTGTGATGGACACGCATAGTGAAATCCACTCTCATTCGCTGCCACATTACAAGACTTGACTCAAGCTCGTGAGAGCCCCTCGTGAGACGAGCTTCCATCTTCGCTGATGACAGGTTAGCTTAGTTCTTTGCCCTCTCTGTGCCTTTTAAAAAGATGTTTAGCTCATGTTTATTGCCACTATTGAAACAGAATTCTTTCTGACCTGAGGAAATCAAGTTATTTTAGAGACAGGCAATGGATCACTGGAAATAAAATGTTATAACTACAATGCATATAATTTTGTCTATACATTTTGAAAAGGTAACAATTATTTAAAAGCTTAAAGCTTCCTTTGAATATGTTTTAGGCCCCATCTTGTTCTGAAGGAAGCTGAAATACACACACACACACACGCATTTTTTTTTAAGAACAAAGAGTGGCTAATGCGACCAGTGATGTATCACTTCAATTACCTTTGAAAAGGCGATAATTCACTGTCTTACACTCAATAATCTTAATTCTAGATGGAAGGATTTGTTAATATGATTCTAGAACCACGAGTGTTAAACCTGGAAGAAAGAGATCACAAGTGCTGTTGGACTCCAGCTGTGTCTACTTCTGTTTCCAAAGGACCCTTTCCTTATGGAATAATATGCATGTAACCATCTCTCTCTGCCTCAGTGAGTTGGCCAATCTTCTGAGAGACTCAAGGAATACATATCTGGAATAACTTGAACTTACTAAGCAACAATTTATTCACCAACACCCATTATCTGTGGTTTAAGTAGATTTGGGGCCACAAAGGCCCGAGGGCAGGCCCACAGCCACCAAGCTTCACGCTCTGTGCCCATGTAAAGCCCAAGCACAATATGACCAGTTTCCCCTTCGGTCCAATGAAGATCAGGAAAACCATGCTCATGAATTTCTGTGAGGAGTGATGAGTGCACAGATAGAAAATGTTCAGTTGGGTATGTGGTAAGTTGCAAGCGCTATCTTAGTGTAGCTATCTTTTATTATTCTTTCACTTGATGTTCAAAACGATTCCATGAGGGTAGCTCTCATTTGATCTATACTTATAAATATGGCCATTGAGAGTCTAAGAGTGAAGCAGCTCACTGGAGTTCACACAGCTAACAAGGGATGAGGTCAGCCCACCACCGTTTTACTCCATAAGACAAGAAAGGCAAACATACCGGTCGTGTCAGAATAGTTTCGGTGGCCCAACTAGACGACAACCCATGACAGACCATAAAGAAATCTTCAGGGACTTTCTTAACTCGTGTCTCACAGCTGCGCCCCGTCCACACACACCCCCCTCCCCACCCCTGTCAGAGACAAGACGGTGTCCTGGGCCACAGTGACCCCAATCCAGCATGGCAGCTCTTACGTTCGTGAAGTCCGCCCTGAGTTGAAATTATTCCACTCTACGTGCCTTGCCCTCATTTCAAAGGCTTCTGAGGTCCCCATTTTGGGGTTATGAAAACAGTCCTAAAAACCAACTTCTACCAAATCACAAGCAATTGAGCAAATTATGCTTCCTAATCACCCGTCTTTCCTTGCGTCCCGGCCGTCAAACCCCTTCTCCTGACGTGCTCCCAGGGCCCCCAGCTTTCCAGCCTCTTCCCTGGTGTCATTCTAATTGACACTAATAGCTTCACCAAAATCCAGGCGTCAGAAAGGGCCCACCAATCAGTTTATCCTTTGACCCCAAGCCCTGGCTTCTCCGTCAAGTTCAGGCACTATCAATGCACCTAATGGCTAGTCAGCACGGCTTATGTTGTCTGTGCCTTTTCTTCTTCTGCTGAGAACTAAAATGATGACCAGCTGCATTCATTAAAGAGTCCCTGCCCCTCACTGACCCAGAAACCTGCCATGCGGGGTGGCGTCTGTGACTCCTCACGACCTTTGCAGTTTGGCTTCCCTTAGGGTGACCTTAGAGCTGGGGGGCACCCTCCCCCCGTCCCCAACCCTTTCTTTCTCACACCTGGCAGCTGACAAGCCAGACTCCCTTGCCCAGCCCTCAATTTCATCACCTTTGTTCCTGTCCCGGAGTGAAAGATCAGACAGGTGACAAGAGCGAGGTCACGGCCAGGGCTGTCAGAACATCTCAGAGAAGATGAAACTTAAAAGGATGTTTGTGTTCTGCCTGACCAAACGAATCCCCCCAAAGCCACGCCAGAAACAAAAGGTCCTCTTTCTGGAAGAAAGAAACGCACTGGACACCTGAAAGGTGCTTAGGACTCCACCATTCCCGCCCTCACGTGTCCGAGTGTCCTTGTCCTGGCCCTCCAGACTCAGGGCAGGTCCACGTCTTTGCAGGGGCGTGGGTGTTGTCTGCAGAGACTCTCACTATGACTCCTGACATCCTTTCTGAGAAAGCTTGTGAATGCGTGATGACACCGTTGTGTTTCGTAACAGGAACCATTCACAGTAGCCCTTTGAGGTAAATGGTGTCCCAACTTCTGAGTCACCAGCACCCATGGACTGGGAGGGGTTACTGCTGTCCCCTAAGTGGGATGACCCCAGGGATCAGGGTCTGAGGTGGATTCCAGACAGCAGTACCGCTAATGCCGTCAACAAATCATGGACGCCATATCTCAGCTGGTTCTTCAAAAAGAAAAAACTTTCAGCTAGATGAAGCAGGCAAAGCATGGAGATGGGTGTTCAAGAGAAAGGAAGATCATGAAGAACAAAAGTTCATGAAGTTTCTAGAGACCCCCCTGTCCCCACACCACACCCTCAGCCTATCCGTAGAAAGAAGGACTATCGGGAAAGCAGAAAGTACCTGGACTTCAGACTCAGAAGACTCTGGATCTTCAAACTAACTTCTCCCCTGATTTGGACAAACTGCCCATCTGTTCTGCGTGGATTCTCTTCTGTCCAATGGGGGTTGACATTGGTATTGAGAGCTGTACGAAGCTGTACAAGGCTGTATTTCATTTACTTCTCACAACAGCCCAAAAGGCAAGTTCCCTTATAATCATCCTTGTTTCACTAATGATATGATTGAATTATAAAGAAGAAGCTGGAAAATATACTAGCATGTAGCAGAGTAAGACGTGAACCTTTGCAGATGAACCCAGCGCTCAGATCCCTGCTGGTCCCTCTCCCCACCCCCAGCCTCTGAAGGTGAATCGGACAGAGCGGGTGAAGGGGAAAGAGCATATCCTGGGGACCTGATTGATTTTGCAATGTTAGATTCTCCTTCTGCTCCTTTCAGACCCCAAGCAAGCATCTTCCCTATGTCGCCTTTTATAAAAAGCTTTACCCTGAACCGAGGGTCAAATGATCCCTGCTTCCTGATATTTGTTATCGACTCAATTTTTGTCTTTCCTCCCCATGATAGTTCTGCTTTCATAGATGGGAGTGGACAGGTAGAGACATTTATCCAGAGAAACTGGTTAAAAAGAAAAGCCATCTAATCAGAAGTGATTAATTAATCTGATTAGCTTCCCCAGACATTCCTTGAGAATGAACGAAAAAATAGACAGGACTCCTCAAGGTGTGAAACTCACAGCCAAGGATGGCCGTGAAATATACGCAAAAATACACGCAAAGGTGCACCCAGGTGACAGAGCCCTCCTTGGAGAACAGCGAGGCTGAGGCAGGGGAACTACAGAGAGGTTTTCACTGTAACCCAGGAAAGGGAGGAAGGGACGCTAGTGGTGATGGAGTGTGCTGTAGCAATCTGAGAAATAACGAAATCTCAGATGTCTGGGCAAAAAGAGCGAGAAAGGATGGGGGACAGCTAAAAAAAAAAATGGCACAAGGTCCCAGTGTCCTAAATTGGGTGGAGTCACTGAGATAAGGGCTTAGTCAGAGCCACATTTGGGGCAGAGGTGGAGAAAGAGGTGGCATGCAAAGATGATCAATTCCGTCTTTGACATGTAGGGTGTGTCACGGGTCTGGGCGTTTACGGTGGAGATGACCAGCAGCAGTGAGACGTCTCAATCTGGAGATCAGAAGGGGTGCTGGGCTGAAGATCAGAATGTGAGACCCATCAACAAACAAAGCAGAGACTATTGGCTTGAGCCCTAGAAGTTTCATTCTTTGGCATTTTCTAGGCATTAGCTGTCTGCGTTTGTGTACAGATTGGCTCCAAAGAATGGTCAGCGTGAGGCCTTGTCCAACAAAGTGCTTTGCAAAGCGAGAACGCCGCAGGAGAGCCAGCAGATCATCCCGCTGATGACGGGATCAGTTATATAAGCTTCCTTGCTGGAGAGCCACTGTGCCAAGGGGGCTTTTTTCCTGCTAAGTGTGAATCCTCGGAGCCCTTCCTAAACAAAGCACATCGGCCTGCTTCCCATTCTACCAAAGGCTTTTAGCAGATATCAGAAAAAATGCCAAATTGAACCGCGACAGCCTCGTTGAATTTGACAGATTCTCGCGTTCCTTTTCTGCTAACTATTCTTTTCCATAAACGGCTTAGCTTAATAAGACAGCAAAACTGGGACATTAATAATCGTGATGCCTGATATCTTTGCTTTTCATGTTCCAGGGCCTGTGGTACACATTTTAATCCTCATAAAAACCGTATGAGGTTGAAATGTCAGTCAGCTATTGCCACCGTCACGCTGTGTAACAAATTACCCCAGAACTCAGTAGCTTAACACCACGATCACTTATCATCCCGGATCATCAGCTTGGCTGGGGTGCCTCTGCTGCTCAAGGCTGAGCTTCTCCGGGCGGTTCCCCTTCTCACTGCAGATCTGGGGTCGGCTGAGGGGGTTCTGCTGCCTGTGTCTTCACACTGCGGGCCACACCATAGGGACAGTAGGAATGGGTGCCCAGGAGTAACGCCGGCCTTCGAACGGGCATCCAATCCCGTCCACCCACACGTCGTTGGCCAAAGCAAGGAACATGCCCAAACTTCTGCCCACAATGGCACAACAGAGAAGGGGAAAGAATTGGGGGAAGTTATTTAACCGACAACAACAGACCACCTTTTCAGCTCCATTCCACACGGAATTCCATATTTAGAAATGTTAAGCTTAATGCTTCATCCTTTCCCTTATTCTTTAATTTACTTATTGCTCTTTTATTTAAAATCTATGTTGCAGGTGCTATCGCGAAGTCTGCCAAGCCAAAAATTCATGATACGGAGCCTTTCTCACAGGACCCCACCGTGGTCCTGTGGTGGGAGAGGCCAAACAGTGCTCACGTCATGTCACTGCTGAGCAGGCAGAAGTCTCTGCAAGGAGCTGGAGAAGCAAGGACCCCCCACTCTGCCTGGAATCGGGGAGAAGTCTCTATGGGAAGAGGGGGTGATGGAGACGATGTCAGAACTGGGTCTTTGAGAGAGAGGCCTATTTTTAGTAACAGAAGGTAAATGAATACATTGTTAACAGAGTAAGTGTCCCACAATAAGGTGTCTAAACAAATGAGAATCCACGAAAGTATAAGCGGAGGGTGACATTCTAGTTACAGTGTAGCTTGCATTGGAGGAAGAACAGTGAAGAAAGAGTGACGGCTATGAAACCACAATGAAGTGAGGTGCGAATGAGGACCCTGACTTTAACAGGAGGGCACGCACAAGTGTGGGCACACACACACACACATACACATGTATATACACACATACACAGAGACATGCAAAAAAGCACTGACGCACACGCAGACACACATGCACAAGCACTCATGTATGCACACACATACACACATGTACATACATATGCACATGCAAATATATGCACATACATACACAAGCAGACACATATACATATGCACACATATATATGCACAGACTCATACACACATAGGTACATCTGCACACACACGCGCACACACAGGCCAGCACGCCCAGTATAGAAATTTTTAGAAGGAGAAAGGACTAAACCAACATGGAAGCAATTTCAGCCACTTTCTCTAATTGTTCACCTGATGGCCCCGTGGGATAGGATTTCAGCCAGAGTGTCACACACAGTGTGACCTTCGCCTCTTCTCTCCCTTCCTCAGGGATGCTTAACCCCCGCCCCCCCATAACAGCCTTCCTTCCCCCATCTCTGGCTTCAGATAGGCACCTCCGCAGACTGCCGCCTCGAAAGGATTGTGTCACAGGTCAAGCAGATTGGAGAGCCAAAGTGTCACCTTGAGGTGCCCCACTGGGACACGGGGCCCAGCACTGGCGGGTCACAAATCTCAGCTTCATGAGTTGCAGCACAGGACAAGAGTGACATTAAGAATACCTAACTTCTTTGAGTGTGTTCTTGGTGCCAAGGACTTTATATGCATCACTCTAAACACTTCTCACAAACTAAGAAAGCAGGAATAACTCCGAAAAACAAAAATGTCTAATTTTTTTTCAAGAAACAGTTGCTGATTAGTAAGTGCTCGATTGTATCTGATTCTGAAGCCCACAAACTCTCATTAGACCAACCCACTCCGGGGCACAGCTGTCTTGAGCCCAAGTGTTTTCGTTAGCAGGCAGGGAAGTTTAATAAGGAATGGGGAGTTACAGAGAGCCTGGCTTTGAACCTGAGCTCCATCACACACTTGCCAAACAGCACTAGCCGCATCCCCTACCTTCTCTGAGTTTCATTTTCTTGATATTGAAGTAGAGATCATTAGAGCTACCTTTGTGGTTATCATGAGAACTAAATGAAGTGACATGTGGTAAAGGTCATCCAGTTCTCGCAGCTCAAGATGGCTTGGGATCTGTGTGCACTGTGATGTACTCTCCTTGGCAGAACCAGGAGAGAAGGAAGAGCAGCAGGACATGAAAGGAGGTGAGCTAGGCAAGGATGAGGGCCAGATGAAGGCTGAGCTGCAGTCCAAACTCCAGGGGGAGCTTTGAAATACAAATTTTTGTACCACAGAGTCTGTCCTGCCTTGAGATAAGGCAGTGGGGCTTTTGTACCTGTGACCCAACCGGTCAGTGTCCACTGGACGGTGGGCAAGATGGACACCCAGATTTCTTGGCTTAATATCCACTCCTTGGGTCGAGGTAGCTTCGGTCACTGAAAGGCCATCTCCCAGAGCAGGCTGCAAATGTGAGTCATCCACTGAGGCAGCTACAGCATCTGTAGGACGAGAACGCCAACCAACTGGGCCAAAGGGACCTAGGCACAGGATCGGGCAGCAGCAGCGTCTGTGACAGTCCACCCCCTGCAGCATCCAGATTCCTTTAATTCTCACGTGAGGTCAATTCCAACACGTGCAGCACACGCAGAATTTATCCAGGCACACTAAACATGCTGAACACAGAGGAGAAGGAGGGAGGACCCGAGCAGGGTGGGGTGGTAGCGTGGTCCTGAAGGGCAGCGTTTCAGACACTTTGGCCTCAAAACTTGATTTTCTCTCCTGCCTGCTCTGTAACCTTCCAACCCGCTTAATTAGAGTTTGCGTTCTCATTTGTGGAATGAGTAGTGAGTTGAATAGCAGGCTCCCAAAATACATGTCCACCCTGAGCTCGAGGACACGACCTCACTCAGAATGAGCATCCTTCACGTGACATTAAGACAAGATCCCTGCATGAGATCGTCCTGGATTTGGATGGCCCTAAATCCAACAGCCACCACCCTTTAAGACAGAAAGGAAAAGTCCTGAGACACAGAGGGAAAGTCAGCATGAAGACGGAGGCAGAGAGAGAGTGATGTCCAACCACAAGCCGGGGAATACCAAGGATCGCTGGCAGCCACCGGGAGCTGGGGGGCAGGCGGCGGCCGACCCTCTCTGAGCCTCCAAGAAGAACCCAACACTGCCGACATCTTAAGTCTGGACTCTGGCCTCCATCCCTGTGACACGATAAATTCCCATTGTTTTAAGCCACCCCATTTGTGATCCTTTGGCACTAAGAAACTAATACGGTAACCACGTGAGGTGGTTATCAGGGTTAAATTAGTTACCACGAGGGAAGCATGTAGGACAGAGTCTGGAGCGTGGCAGGATCTTTTTAAGTATTTGCTTCTATTGTCATCGTTAGTCTGGTATAGAGACAGGTGCACCTGGAGGCTGTTTAATGTCATTCATTGCTGACTGGGTGGGTCTATTGTACAACCAGAGTAAAAGCATCATCTTGGAGCCCGCTCAGAACTTCAGTTGGAAGAATGGCTCATAGGGACTGGACTTGCCAGGAATGGTCCAGCCTTACTGAGTCTCACTGCAGATCCCGCAAAGCGCTTTGCTCTCAGCCGCTGCTCACTCGTGGTGGAGCTGGTCACACAGAACCCTAAAAGTCCTCTGTTTAAATTCAGTGCTTTGAATCCAGAGGCGAGGTTCTCGCGGGTCTGAGATGTGTTTGCAAGGGCAATCCCGAGCAAAGATGCACGGTTCACAGGCCGATGTTTCTGTGGCTCCATATCCCACCTGGCACCGTGGATTCTTACAGAGATGAGAGGCGGGAGTCGGAGAAATTTTTTAGAAAGGTCATGAGAAGTAAAGTTTCTCTAGGACATCATTCCCGCTCTTTTTTATTATTATTATTATTTTTAATCTGCCAAACAGCGGTGGCTTTACCCCTCTCTCCAAAGTGCTAGAGATTATTTAGGTAAACTCAGTTATTGGCAGTAATGAAGGTCTCAATTCAAAACCCTCTTTTGGGGAAAGTGATTCAGAGTGAGAAGTGTTATGTTTGATTCCTTCTCGCTGTGAAATCCAGATTTTGCATGGCTATAATGTTCCCTTTTCAAGAAGGCTGGCCGGGCCAACATTTAAGCCTCTTTCAACCATGCCTAATGCTATATCCTGTCACTTTAATGCCCTGTTCCCATTTCTTCCTTCGCCCATCTCTCTCTCCCCCAATACTTTGCCTTTTAAGATGAATTGAAGGATTATTCTCACCCTAGGATTTAGACTCTCTTAATTCTGTTTTTGGATGTGTCCAGAGGCACTAGAATATTTTGATTTTATTTTAATTTCTGTTTACCAAACCCGTATCATGCACTCCATCAGGCAGTGGGCTCCTCTGGGCTCTTTCCAGAAAATTAAAACATAAATTAAGTATAAATGGCCAAAGCCACAGAACAAGCAAGACCTTCTTAGTGTCCACAGAGAGGAGTTCCATTACCACCGGTCACTTTAGAGAAGAGCAGGGTTACCTGTAATTCCCGTTCTCTGGAAGGTGTGTGTTTTATAATAGGTCCCCATTCACTGCCCTGCCTTCCCCGAGGAGTTCTTAGTAGCTTGATATTTTTGGCTCCAGGAGAACTGGCAGCGAGGGGTTAGCACATTCTTAGGACCCCTGGGGTAGATACGTTGCAGTTCTAGCGAGTGTTTATACTCTCTTTCACTGAGTTGCTGGATTTTAATTTTGTCTCGAGCTGTGTGTCAGTAGAAGTCCCCTCTGATGAGAATAAGTCTGCTTTTAGGAGAAAATGCTTCCCGAAAGATGCCATATCTTTATTAACAGAAACCTTCCCTTCCCTTATTAAAATAATTACAGTAAGACATGGAAAGGCAATGTGTACATTTTTAAGAGCCCAGGCTTCCTCAAGTTTCTTCTCTTTACCTTGAACTTGAACCATGGTGTCTAATATACCTAAAGGAAACCTCTCAGCCTTACTCCCTTCCCAAGACAAAAAACTTTTTGGAGCGGGGGTGCCAATTCACTCCAGCCCACTTGGCACCTCCCGTTGATGGATAGTGGCTGCCCGTGGGGGAGGAGTCAAAGCCAGGTGCAGACTCAGCAGGGAGGAGTGTGGCGATTGATTAATGATGTCTGCCTAGGGGAAGGGAAGGAGGAGGACGTGTGCCATTGCTGGTAAGGACTGTGTCCTATTCATCTTTGTATCCCCGTGCCTAGCATGGTGCCTGGCCCGGAGGGGTGCTCCGTAAATATTTGTTGTACTGGACTGAACTAAACTTACCACCCAGCTCCATCCTTCTCTGAGTCAGATGGGAGAGAGGCAGCAAAGGCATCGCCTGCTGGCGGGAAGCAGTGCTGGTGAGACCACACCCAAGGGGAGAGTTCCTACACAGCCACCATGCCCAGGTACCCTGCAATCTGCTCTATGACTCTGCCATGGACCCAGTGTCCCTCCACTAAAGGAGACTTTCATGACCATCAGCCCTTACTCTGTCACCCTATTACCTCCCCAAGGAACTAAGTCCTGGTTTTTATGTGCCCGACCACCAGCTGGTGTCCTACTGGGACCCATTTCTAAATACGGCTCTGCCTTAGTACATGAACCACTGACAATAAGGGATGGGATTGTTTGCTTATGTGATCTATCCACGGGTTTAGACCCCTATGCCCACGACCCCACCTCCAAGCTCGGGCCAGTCCTCGGACTCTGCTTGAAACCAGCAGCAGGGAGGAACTGCAGAAGCCTACCCAAAACCTTTTCCCCCCGACTCCTCCACCCTCTTCCCTTTCACTGTCTCTGACATTATTCAGTGTATCCAATATCCCCAAAATGGCATAATCTCCATCACGTCTGATGCAGCGGTGATGTGAGTTGTGTACTTGGGGTTGAGAAATCGTGGCTTGTGTTTCTTTTTCTTCTGGGTTTATTAGACATAATTGACGAGCATCGCTGTATACGTTTAAGGGGCACAGCACAATGCTGTGATTTACATCTATGTGAAATGATCACTATCCATCATCTCAGACAGATACAATAAAAAAAAAAAATAACGCTTCTTGGGATAACTCTGAGGATCTACCCTTGAACGACTTTCCATACACAGTATGGCAGCACTTAGTGCCTTTGTCACGTTGGACATCCCATCCCTAGTACTTAGCTGTCTTGTAACTGGAAGTTTGAACACTTATTCTTTCTATTATCTTAATGGATCCCCACCACAATGTTCCTATTGTATGGATGAGGCCACTGAAGCTGAGGGGTGACCAGGATCAGATTCCCCGTGAATTATGGACCTCAGTCCTCTCCCTGGGTCTCTACCCAGCCCCATCTGTGGCACCGCCCCGTCTCCTTACAGAGGTGTCCGAAGGAAAGGCCCCAAACAAACAGATCTCTCACGAAGATGGCTGGGAACAGCCTAGAAAGACAGAGCTGATCACCCTCAGTAATGACTTCGCTGCTGTGCTGGGCGTGACGGTGATGGGTACAGGACCCACAAGTTTCCCTCCAGAAGCCCATCCCATTCCACACAGGGCCTTCTCGGAAGACCTGCCAAGGAAGGGGGCAAGGTGTCATCCCATCGTCAGGCCACAGCCAGGATCAGGGTGACTGTCTCTGCGAAAACATGTCTGCACAAGCACCGGGAGCAGGAGAACACCACCGTACACTCCGATGTCAAGTCTTCAAGGGGGATGAAAAAGGACGGAGGAGTCTGCCACAGGGAGGCAAACTTCAGCCGAACCTGTTAGCAACACTGGCCTTTTCCAAAGCCATCGACAACTCTTGGGTTTTTCCTCAGACATGTTTGAAGAGAGACGGCTTCTGAGAGGTTGGTGTCTAGAAACGAGTCGCCAACCTTCCCAAGAAGGAGAGACCACCCACCGGCTCTTTTTCACAAGATGATTGCCCTGCCTTCCTTCCACGAGATTCCACACAGAGAGCACAATCTTTGCCTCTTATGGCTCCAAATCAGAGCTCAGAGGACAGCGACCTGTGGGCAGCTGTGCAAAAGAATATCCTCTCAAACCAGCTTTACTTCATGGGCGTTGGGGGAGGGGGTGTTGTTGGGATTATCGGAAAAATAATGGCAATATGTTATGGAAAATAAGGGCAGAGAATGGAATTGGGCCTCGTAAGCCATGGAGGTGAAGAAAAGGAACATTTTCAGGACCGAGAACTCTATCCTCCATCTCTTCCTCATTCCGCCATCCTATCGCTTGCTCTGTTTTTCAAATCTCTGCTTCTTGATCTATTCATCAGCCTTTGTATGTAGCTTATGCATAACCATGAGCGGGGGACACTAGGCTACACAACTCATGAGTTACGACATTCCATAGATGTTGGCCAGAGCCACTGAGACTCATGCAACGTTTACAGGTGAAAAAAAAATCCCATTATTTCCCCTAAATTGGGTGTCCCCATCTGTAGAGAGAGGGAGCAGGAGAATGCAAGCTTGGCTGCAGGGGTCACCCCAGAGAATGAGAGCACCGTCATAGGCTAAACCTCTCAAAGGTGCCCATACAGAGCACCAGGTAACTTTAGAGCAGAAAGGGGCTTCGGGAAGTATCAGCTACCAATGATGTCTCCGAAACTTACAAAGACCTTGCAAAGTGAGTGCCTATTCCCCAAAGAAGGAGAAAAAATAAGGCTCAGAAGGGTCATTTTGCTTAAGGTTACACTTTCCAGAGCAAAAGCCATGAACATCAAACCCCACCTCCTTCCTTCCAGGATCCTTTGCCACCTGGACGATTCTGCTACCTGATGCGTTTACCACTGCCTGAGTTCTAACCCTTCACCTTCAGACCTAGAACCCTGAGTTGCCAACACCCAGAATAGAGATCCATCTCCTTGGGACTGAAAAATGCAAGAAACCCATCTAGTTACCTACAAGTAGATGTCCCACCATAATTCATGCCAGAATCCCAAGCAGCCTGAATGCACATCGCCTACTTATAAGAGGACTTACGTAGGAAAACAGATCGCCCAGTACAAGGCATCAGAATAGGGGCATGTCCTACATAATTCTGATAGCTCAGCACTTCGACATGACCTTCTGTGTAATTTGCATGGACCCGCTCCTAGCTCCGGGCAGGCTGTGTCTCAGGACCTGGGCATCCCGTACTCAGGGCACCTCCTGGAAGAGCATCACCAGTGCTTGCCCCTATGGCTCACCTTTTCCTTAGCTTCTGCTAAGCCCGCCCCATTTCTTTCTGATTGGCATATCCTTTTTCTTTTTTTTTTTTTTTTGGAATAGGTTAACCCGTTTAATTACTGCTTACACCCACCTGGGATCTAATGTATCTTTTCAAAACCACTTTCCATATTTCTCCTCTAACCTATTTGTCTCTCCATCTTACAACTGCTCTCTGAAGGAAGTCCAGATCTCGGGGTATGCTTAGTTCTCGCCGCTTATCCCCACCACCGATACCCAGATATACACATTTCAAATGCAACTGAAAATTAAAGCCATTACAGAAGCTTTCCAAATGGGCAAATATTTGCCTCAATTATTCTATTTACAATTCCCAAAATATTTCTTCTGTCGAAGTCTGTGTACAAGAAGTGGCTCCAAAACCATTTCGCAGGGAGTTTTGACATCAGTGAGACGCTATGTTGGCAGGGCGAGGGAAGTGCTTGATTAATAAAGAGTCTCAGTGTTTTCAAACACATATTCCAAGCAGCCTCATTTGAAGAAAACCACAAGCGGAGAATGCTTTGCTGCTCACAGTCACAAGGGGGCTGTGTCTTTCGTTCCCGCTGACACAGTCCGCTTACTTTGGAGCTTTGGTAGGAAAGAAACATGGCCAGCAGAAATAAGGCAACATTCAATGACCCTGCCCTTCCACCCACTGGCCTGACGGGAGGACTTTCTTTTTACCCCTCTTTGCTACTGTTTTCTTAGTTTTTAACCTTTTAATCCTTAATAATTCTCCAAAAGACCATCTTGAGAGAGGAGAGGGGGTCACCCAGGGAACGCATTGTGCCAGCCATCAGGGATTACCAGAGTCTTCCTTGCAGAATTTCCGGGCAGCGGTGTTGGCACGCTACACAGACACGTAATTGAGCATGTTCATGTTAATTACTTTGAAGTGCTTTCCTCTTTTCCAGTGCTTTACGAAACACAGCAACTTAAATTGGGTCATTATTTCATATGTCTAAGATTCTACTCGGCTACTTAAGGTAGCCATGGAAATGCAGTCAGAGAATTCATTAAAAATGGATTCCTCTACTTCCCAATAAAGCGGGGGAAAAGCTAATTAAAAAATAAAAAGGTCAAATGAAAGAACGTATTAGCAATGTAATGACTAAAACAGGGACCTATAATAATAATTTTAAAATCACAAAATATCTTTAAATCCCCATTTCGTTCTACAGGCAGTTCCAGTTGTATGTGCTGATGCGTTTAATTTCATTCTCTCAACAATCCCACAAAATACGGAATCACTGTGCTCGCGAGGCACAGAGAGGGTAAGTGACTTGTCTGAAGTCACAGAGAGCAGCTGTTTAGACACAGATTTTAATGGTCACCCGTGCCCCAGTATCACACCCTGCTTCCTAGGAGCCAGATCTAATTTGGAGATAAACAACCCGCAAATCTGACTGCTGTGCTTATTTTTGCCATATATTTTAATCTACTCCTACTAAAATACTTACAAGAATATTTACCACCCTTAAACAGCAACTTGAATATAAGCGTAGGTACATGTGTGTTTAACTTCTGTTCCTATGTTCCTAGCTATTAGAGGATGCTGAAATGGACAAAAAAAAAAGTAAAAAAGATTTCATTACTTAATTTGTTCAGCTCTGCAGGCCCCCTACTCTCTCCCTGGCAACCTGATGTGGTGTTAGAAATCCAGAGATGGATAAGACAGCCCAGCTACAGGCTCAAACGAGAAAGAAGAACTAAGGCTATTTAGTTTACTTGTCCATGGCGCTGCCCAGTTCAGGCCTTTATCATCTTATATTGGGCTAGGACAATAAAATCTCCTCTTTCTCTGCCTTCATTCTCTCCCCTTCTCAATAATGAACCAAGTTGCTCTTATTCACATGATGTACCATTTACCTAGTGCTGCATAATAAACCTACTTCTAAATGTAGTGACTTAAAACAATGTCCATTCAATTCATTCTGAGTCAAACAGAGCCCAGCAAGCAGGCTCAGTTCTGCTCCATGAAGACTGGAGCTTTTGCTGGAACAGATCAGACAGCTTGGGACTGCCTGGGTAAATTGGGCCTCTCATTTGTCAAGGTGTCACCTAGAGTAGCTAGACTGTGGCTGGAAGAAGATCTGATACTTGTGTCTGTAGTTTTGGTGCTGGGTATCACAGAAATGCCTTTTCTACTGCTCCCTGTCCATCTTTCTCCTGTGGCTTCTCCCTCCAGCAGGATAACTAGACCACTTTGCATGGCACCTGGGTCTTTCTCCAGGCAAAACTGAAAAACTGTCAGTCCTCTTAAGACCTCTGCTTAGAAGCCCCAGAGCTGCGTTTCTACCCACAGTATGTTGATTAGAGAAAATGACAAGGTCAGATAGATTCGGATGGTGGGGAAGAAGACTCTACCTTTTCACGGGAGGAACGGCATGCATGTACTGGGATGGGAAAAATCACTGGCGGCCATCTTTTTTTAGACAATCTATTACATAAAATATTCGCTTATTCAAATATCTTCAGTGGTTCTTTACTTCCTAAATAACAATACCAAACACCTTTGCCAGAAATTCAAGAAATCTTATGATAGGGCTTAATTTCTTAATTATAAAATATTTTGTTCCAGTCAAACCCTCAACTAATTAATTTATAGAATTTCCCTGGTATTTTGTCTATTCCATCCATTCTCTCATCCCATTTATATGAGAATATATATGAAGATAGATAGATAGATAGATAGATTTATAAACATATAATTATATATACATAAAATTAAAATTACTTGGAGAGTCTGCTCATCACTTTGGAAGGTCCACCTCTCCCACTCTTATCCCTGGAGTTAGTCATTCTGCCCTTCAAGGCTAGGCATGTGAACCAGGCCTGGCCAATCCCAGGTACCCATCTCTCTGACAGGCACTGACTTGAGGATGGTAACGTGACTAAAGCGAGCCAATCAGAATCTGCCTTGAAACTATTGTGCAATAATCTAGCAAAGGCATAGTTATAACCTCTGATATCACAGAGCCACAAAGTTTCAAGAGAGTCTGGACCTTCCAGAGCCATCTTTAATACCACATGGAGATAGCTTGTGTGAAAACGGAGCCAACAGAATGCAGAGCAGAAAAGAGATGAAGAAAGAGGAAAAAGGATTTTTCCCAAAGAATCTTAACCACTGAATAACTTTGAATTACATGAGCCTATTCATATTCTTTGGACAACTTGTCAAGTTTGTGGGGTTTTTTAAATTAAAAAAAATAATAACTAATACACCAGAACCACAGGACACTGAACTATTCCTCCAAAACCCCCAGCACGCATGACCTTGGCTCTTGATGACTTGTCATGCTGCTCATCGCATCTAGACTCAGTTCTACTTTCCTGGGTTCTGATCTCTACTGTTGTATTTGATGCTGACATCCAGCTTCCTAGCTCTGGCTCTGTTCTTAGTGTTTCTCCTTGACTATCATTCTGGTTCTATTGCCAGCTTTTCTGATTCCAAGTAACCACTCAGGTCTAGCACATCGACCCAAATACTGGCAGCTCCGAACTCATTCAGTTCCTCCCCTCTACCTGCCTTTCCATCCCCGATCGTCCCAATCTCGTCTCAACTCTACAGATTCGACACATTCCCCTTCAAGTCTCTTACATCTTCAAGTCTCTTCTCAAATGTTCTCTCATTTTATATTTTAACAACTCTATGCTGTAGTTTTGCACACTTCAATAAAATGCATGTTTTCCTTGAGAAAATGTAAATTATCCAATCTCACACAAGACAATTTAGAAAACCTAAAGTGCCCAATAACCATGGAAGAAGAGGAAAAAAAGCATAAAACAAATTAATTTGAAGTCTCCAATTTCACATAGTTTTATGTCCCCATGCTTTCAAGATAAAGTTACAGATTATTTATACAGCATTCAAACCAGTTCAGAGACTATAAAAAGGAACACTGCTACATTTATTAAGCTAAACCAGAATAACTTTGATATGAAAACATAATAAAGTACATCTATAATTAAAGTGGAAAATTTGAAGTATGGACACTGTCACTTATGATGGGATGCCAATTCCTTTGTAAAACTCCAGCAAATTTAGGCCACATTGTGGTAAAATAATAACACGACCTTGTCAAGTATATATTTGGCGATATTTCATGATCATTCCAGAAAGCAACTTTTAGTAAACTAGGAATAAAGAATGCTTCCTGAATATAATTTACCCCAACCAACAGAGGTACTTCTCTTAACATCGCACAAGAAATAAACCACACTACCACCATTATTATTTTCTCAGTGATCTACAAAATGAGAACTTCAGTGACTTTCCCACGTTCTGACTCCAATGTCTGAGCTTCTGGGTGATTTTTAGTCCATCCTTGGTTTTCAACTCTCAGCATCCTTCCCCATTTCCAGTAGCAACACTTCAAGTTTCTTCTGGGAAACTAACTCTCTCCTATCTCTTGACGAATGCATACAATCAAGCTGTCCAGGAAGTAGGCGTGCAACCAACCAATCCGACTTCCCTTCCCTCTCTGTCTCTCTCTATCTCCCCCGGTTCTGTGGAATCTGGACCCTTAACAAAACGTCAACCAAGTGTACTAAATGGTTCAACCTGATTCACCCTGAAGGGTGTGGTCTTAGGCGGCTCTGCTTTTTTCCTAGAGTTTTCTCATTCCTGTCCTTTCGAAGGCCTAATTTCGATGTGACCTTTCAATTTGTGAGTCATCTTCAAATCCTTCAAATCCTTTAAATAAATACCTTTTGCAAAGGCGTTTCATTCAAGTGAGCCAATATAACATCTTGTCACTTGGAAAGAACCATAGCTGGTGTACCTGACCTTCCAAAGGGCTAAGCTAGAGCTCTGGACTCGTGTTCCTGTCCTTACTCCACATCAGTAATCAGCTGCTATATCCTGTGGGTTTTACTTACCGAGTATGTTTGTTTGGTCTGTGTTTCTTTGACTCTCCCCTTTCTGTTATCGCCTTAGTTTAAGTCATCGTTACCTCCTGCCTGAACTACCACAATGGCTTTCTAACCTGTCTCATTTCCTGCCGTCTCTTCCCACTTAATCCATTCTACCAATAGTTGTCAGGTTATCATCGTGCTAAGAATATCCTTAAGGATAGGACTACTCAGTTCCCAATCCTTAAATAAGTCCACATTTCATAATGAATGAAGTTCAAAATCCAAAACACCGCTTGACAATCTTGAACCTACACATCTAAACTCAACTATCCCTTTCTTCCTGGCATTTTACTCAAGTCAAGTGAAATTACTTGTTCTCCTCTTCAATATATGGTACATTCTTGCCTATTGACCTGGTCCGAGTGTCTTTTCCTTTCCCCATATCTTGCCCTCCTCACACAGCCAATCTTAACTTATATTTAAAGGACAACCACAACAACCACTTCCTTCTGAAACTTCCCCCCAAAACTGAAACTCTCACTGCTTCTTCCACGCATCCCCAGCAATTCATCTCTACCTGTCTCGGCACCCCTCCAGCTTTCTACCTGTGTCTTATTTAAATAGCAACATATTCTGCCTTTTCGTCTAGACGTAGCCACCACACCAGGTGTCCTGTTTTCAGGACAACTAGGATAGGATGATGAAGCAGGAATGGAAGGTGAGAGCCAGACCAAGATATTTCCTAAACTCGGCTCATGAAACCTGGACAGATAGATAGGGTGTGGCCACTGAGAATGTTTCTGAGAAGGTCTTGTGTGGATGAAGCCTTCTTTGAGCATCTACCTCCATTTGTGAATTGTGCGGTCACAGACCATAGACCAACGTGGTCAGCTGAAAGTATGCCCGTGGCCGCACATGTCTAACAAACTGCCAAGGATGAATGACAGCGGCGCCATTGTTGAAAGGAGCTGAATAAAAAACGTTCATCATTTTTGAGACTTCTAAGGCTTCTTTGTTTTTTGTTTTTTGTTTTTTTTTTAGTAGATGACATATTCCAAAACTCTAAGAGGCCCTAATACCGAAGTTCACAGAGCACTGTAGATCAGACACAGGGAGAACTCAGGTTTTAAAATGAGACAAACCTTAGTTTAACTATTTGTCAATGTATGTCAGTAATATGACTTACCAATCTTTTCCTTCAACCATAAAATGGGTATAAAGATATTAACTCAGAAGGGCCATTTTGAGGATCAAATAGATCACGCATGTCCGATGTCTACCACAATGCTTAGCAGTTTTACATGCTCATGTGAATATATGATACATATATATATATATAAATACATAAAATACATATATTTATCTCAATTTTTTAAATTGTGAGCTGAAGAGAATTTTGAAAAAGTGCATTCATTAGGAATGAATATGGTTGTATGGTAGTCTCAATGTATAATACATAGACCTGTATATAATTAATATGCTACAATATTTATTTTTATTTTGCTATTATTTTTACAGATTTTTTACAGGTTAAGTAAATGGACCAAGTGCACATACCTGCTAGGTGGACCATGGAATCGAACCATGCTCCATCCACCCAAAGTCCGCTTTCTGAAACTTTATATTAGATTTCCATCACCATCTTAAAATATTTTCTCAAAAAGCCCTCTCAGAAGCCTGCATAACTTCCCAGGAGTGCTCTCGATCGCCTCAAACTCACATCGTTTGTTCACGTCCCCGTTGCCCCCTGGGAAGTGTTCCTCATGCCATCCATCTCGTGGCCCTGCACCAACAGCCCCATCGGCCACTCATCCGCTCCCACCATCCCTGACACAATATCATGCAGCCTTTTCCTCCACGCCCCTCTCCGCTCCACTTCTGGATCCTATTCCTTGCAGGAGAGCCTGGCCTATCATTTCATCACAGGCCCGGTCCTAAGGTGGCACTGACAAGAAGAGTGAGCTAGAAGGCTACAGAGCTGGTCCTTATTCCTGCTCCATCCCTGGGCCACTGAGTGGTTTGGGGCACTCTCCTCATTTCCTCTATGCTCCAATTTGCTCGCTTCCAAATCAGAGAGACGATGCAGAGAGTTCTAAATCAGCTCCCACAGCCTATAATTCCAAGTTCATAAAAAGGACATTGAGAGGGAGAAATCTTGGCCGTCTGCCTCGGGGAAAAAATAATTAAGATATCACTTTGCAAAAGGAGTAAGTGAATTTCAACAGCATCGTGCCTGTCTCCGCCTGGAGCTGGCTGCCTCTCCAGGCCTGAGCTCCCTGTTGGACACTATAAATTATCCAAGGACATAGGCTAATTGACACAGTTGAGAGGAGAGGGACCCAAATAGTCCCAGGCTTAGAGAGGGAGACCTCAGAGGGGAGGTTAATAGAGCTGGAGCAGCACAGGCTCGAGGAAGGGCCGCTGAAGGGAGCCATCATTCTGCCGACACGTTCATAAAAAGATATTGTGAGAAGGGCAGGGATCAGTCCTCTTATTAATCAGCAAGGGCAGAATGAGAATTAACAAGCTGTACGCTGCGATGAGGAATATCGAAGCTGAGTATCAGGGAAAATGTTAGACCATGGGGAGCAGTTAGGCAACGGAACAGGCTGCTAAGAGAAGCCATGAAGTCACTCTAACTGGAGACGGTCGGGGCAGCAAGCAGATGCACATCCATCGCCGGGGAGGGAACTGAAGAGGGAAAGTGAGGAGCTGGACTCTGATGGACCTCGATGACCTGAGTGTGCCCGGCTCTGGACTCTGATGGCAGAGGGCCACCCATGGTGCCATGCGCAGGTGCAGGCAGAGCGGGCGACACGGCGGTGGCAGGTAGGTGGCGGGTGGGGTGGAGCGAAAAGCAGTCAGTACGGTGTCCGTGTGGACATCGTGGTTTCTGGAGTTCTCACGAACTAGGTTCAAACCTAGACTCTGACACCTACCAACCCGCAGTGTTTCCTTCTGAGATCCGGTTTCTTTGGGAAAAAAATGGGGGCCGGGATGCCCATCCTGTAGAGATGGTTGTAAGAATGAAGTAAGGCCACTTGGCATAACCCTGGCGCAGGGAGAGTTCTAGGAAAAGGATGTTCATGATGAAAGCAGCTCTCCAGGACAGGAAGTGAGGTAGGGAGAAGGCTGCAGGGGCTGGTCCTCAGCCTCTGAGGGGGACAGAAGCTCTGTGTCCAGAACTGGGGATATTCAGCCACAGAGTGCACCTCCCTTGCGGAGGGCATCGGTACTAGGAGAAAGGCTTTCTGAAGCTTGATGGGGCCACTTGCGAGAAAGGCAGAATGCTTGTTGGAAGGGTCCCTGTGATTGGGAGGAACCAGGCTCAGAACCTAGGAGTGGAGCTTGGCATCTTCAGATGCTAGAAACTGCTTCCCACAGCAAACATCGTTTTTGGCACCCGTCAGCAGACCCCTGCAGCCTGCCACTGGTCCCCTCCTTAGTGGTGGACAATTCTGCACGGGCTGATGCTCACAGGACCAAGTCCCACTTCTAATGTCAATCATGTCACTTCCTGCCTGTGGAACGGGACTTTGCGGAAGCTGCGTATCAGTGAACCTGTACAAAAGCACGGCCTGGAAGGGGATGTTTGCTCATGCCCCAGAGGGGGCCTCAAACAACACAGGACAGGAGCCGATAGATAAACGGCCCATCCCTAGAACAGAAATTCTGGGAGGCGCTGACTCTTCAGTGTCACCACAGAACCAAGCTCCCACACCGACAGCAGAAACAATGTCCCTACCAGCATCTTCTTCCTGCTCTGACTCAGTCTCCCCACATCCTCATTCCTGCTCGCTGGGACTGTTTGCCAGATAAACTCCTGTGCTCAGATTCCTGGATCAGGGCTTCTGGAAGAACCAACACAAAGGTGGTGTCTGGCAGGGACTAAGATTCAAAAGGTCAGAAGCCAGAAGCAGCCATCCTCAGAGAAGCTTTGCCTGTTAGGACTTGCCATAATGATTACTCTAGAAGAAGTATGTGTCCTCAGTCTTTAGTTTTGAACATATGTTGCCATCTATTTTTTTTTTAATTAAGCATGGTCCCCTCTGATATGCCCCCATTCCTTCATAAGGGTGAAAGCAAAAATTTAAGAACTTTGAATATCTTCCATTTTTTTCTCTCCCCATATTGTTCCTGGCCCTTTAATCAGTATTTTTCTAGTTCGGTCTACTGAGGCATCTGCCTCCAAAGATTCACAGCGCTTTCTGAACTCAGAATTAGTTCGTGCTGAGTTCCTCTCTGCCCCATGTGCATGTATTATCCTGCTCCAGAAGAGGAACCGAGGTCATAGATGCACCCAGCAGACCACGTCTGTCATTTTATCAGCCGGACTTGTGTGCTAGGGCTGCTCCTAGCTACAAGGGAGGCAGACAATTTACTTTTTCCTTCTTCTAGAGTGGAGACAATCAAGCAAAAAGGAGTAAAGAATGAGCCCTCAGCTAACCAGGGAATAAGATTTTCTATAACTTTTCTTATCAGATGAAAATTTTCATCCCAGGTTTTTGCATCGATCGAAGGAGCAACTGAGTTTTATTCAAGGAAATTGTCACCTTTTAAGAGGCCATTTGAAACTCCCACATACATATAGGTGCAGAAATAACCATATTTTTTTTACAATGTATTCTGCCACTAGGGATATAAAAAAATAGTGTGGTATTCGCCCTCAGGGATTAGATGCCCAGAGTATTAGATGCACAAGGAAATCACAGCCTACAATTCACACAGCTCGTTGCAGTACAGTGTGGAAAGTACAGAGTGTGGTGTGCATGCAACACTGTGGGAGCAAGGAATTGAGGGGTGGGGGCCAACCCGGTTCTCCCAATGGCCTTAGGAGCAGTCTTCCTGGCAGAACTGTGCAAGGGCTTAGTTAGGTAGGTCTGGACTATAGAGTGTTTTGTTTATTTGTTTAGGGTGCAAAGGAGTCATTGGAGTTATAAGCAAGGCGACATGACTTACCCTTTTAAAGAAGGCATTTTGTTGGTTAGGTGAAGAAAGAACTATTGGAGAATGGTAATAAGGAGACTAGTTACCAGGATCCTGCAGTTGGTTAAATTAGAGAGAAGGGTAGTTTGTTCAGGATTGGAGCTTTGGAGATGCTAAGGAGTGATCAAATTCAGAATATGTTTTAGAGCTACTATATTACATGCTGCTGAATTTAATATAAAATAGAGGGAAGCAGGAAAAAAAGACACCTATTTTTTTTTCAGCCAGAGTAATGGGAAACATGTAGGTTTTATTTACTGAGATGGGGAAGAGTGAAGGATGGATTATTCAGAAAGAGGAGTCTTTTTTCGCTCACGTTCATTTTGAGGTGCCCGTTAGTTAATGGCATGGATGTCAAGATGGTCTGGTTTTCAGGGGAAAGTCTAAAGCTGGTGGAGAAGCGCTGTCACTTCCTGTATGAGAATTCCCATGATGCCTCCATCTCTGAATCTGACGTTGAAGTGCTTCTCACTGGGCTCTGTTAGAATCTCCAGCAGGGTCCTTATTTAACTCTGCCGTGATGCTCTTTACCTCTCTGTCTCACCTGTCCATAAACTTCAGTTCATTGACTATATTTTATTCATTTTTTGCATTCCTATCATAAGATCCAGCATATGATAAGGGTGTCACCATATTTTTTTATGATAAAAAATATTTTTTTTGGCATAAATGTGCATGCCTGTCAAGCCAGAAAAGCATAAATGACTATTTTTTTACCATCCTCACCATCTACATTTTACAGATATTGAACGCGAAATGTTAGGGACTCACAACCATCTTTTAATTTTAAAGTCTTATTCTTGCCATTATATAATGTATAATCAGGTCCATAATAAATACAGAATTGACTACATTGACCTGTTTTTATGGAGTCTAAAAAGAAGTATCTCATTTATTTAATAAATTTTTCAGCAGTATTAGATACAACAGAATGCCCATCTCTTGTTGTCAAAACCAGCTGTATACAGATTTTAGTAGATGAGTTTTATTAATATTTGGTTAGGTTAGACTACTGAAGAAATAGATGTCTGTACTTGGGAATATTACCAATTATTATTCCACGTATATTTCCACTTCAATTATCATTTTTATTCCCCTAATGTTTTGGAATAAAAGGGCCAATCTCTTGGAGTAAGTCTCTGTGTATAATTTTAAAACGAAGCTGGAGTTCAGATATACATTTCTCCATAGCTTTTCTGACATAGGAAATAAAAAAAACCTCCATGTTGAAAATATTCTAAAAAATATTATTTAATTCAGCCAACTTTATTCAACATGGAGTAATATGTTCGGACAACAAAATTTTCAGCATGTACATTAGGTGTTTATTATGTTCTCCTTTTCTTCCATTCATATGTACCCTTAAAGCTTTATTAGTTATGAGTGTGCTATGGTTATGACCCATAAATTATGTTATTTGCTTGGGATTTTCAAAGTTGTAACTTTACAGTCAACATCAATCTGTAGCCTGGTCCAGTTACACTCATTCGCGGTGATTAATTAACCTTGTAGAAAAGTTGACACCACCACCGGGAATAATTCTTTGTTATGTTTTACCATGCTTTTTTCTGTATTAAACTACTTATGTTTATATCTCCTGAGGCCGTATAATTTAATACTTGGTGATTTCAGAAAGATTTAATTGGTAGAAAACCTTACATGCTATTGCTAATGTAAAGAGCGGCTTAGAGAAAGCCAAATCAAATCTAACACTTTAGCATGCCATGAATGTTTAGTACACTTTCCATAATCGCCTGCATTTCTTCTCAGATTACTTTTCCCCAAAATAACACGTAAGTAAACTCCACAAAGGAAAAGTGTTTTCGTGTCCCACACCTGGAACAATGTCTGCCACATAGCACCGTGCCACTAATTCTTTTTGCGTGAATGACTTGCTCATTTCACGAAAGGCTGTTTTCCCAGTTGGGATGAATTTGCTTCCGTTGAAATATCATCCGTTGATCATTGTAACGAGATAACGACAGCTCCTTAAATTTGTATAGTACTTTAGAATGGCGATGTAAATGTCAATTCTCAAAGCGCTTTCCCTCATGGAGACTCGGAGAAACCTCATGGAGCAAAATGAGTATTCCCTCCTGAACTGGAAACCTGCAGGATTTATGTGGAGCAAACGCCCCAAGCCCCTCATTGAATGATGGACTCGAACTGGGCACATGTCTCCATCCAAATGCACGTTCTCTTGACTGCTCCACCTTTAGGGGCTGGAGGACCTCCTGATACCCGCCCCCAGAAGGAGTCTGTGATCTCTTGTGATGGATCAATACACCCCGTTGTGTCTGAGGGGTGTCTGTCTTGTGGAGGGGCCTATATCCACCACCGGAAAGAGACAAGGCTGCAGCCGGATGTGGAAGAGTTAACAAAGCCGGGGAGTAGGGATGGGAAACAAGGGTGCTCCAGGCCCAGCACTGTAACCTGCATCCCTTCTCCCACCATTCTCCACCCCCCACATACTCTGCTTTTTTCTCTTAGTCTGTTATCCCTGGTCTGACATAACAGTATATGCATGTGTGTTTACTGACCTCCTTGCTCACTGGCATGCAAAAGGGCAGGGAGTCTGGATAACTCAGTCACCGCTGTCTCCTTAGCTCTTCAGAAGAGACTCTAGCTCTTTCAAGGAATTTAATCCACGTCTGTGTGGTGAATGAATGCTGAAGGAAACGCATGCGCAGACTCGGGCGTGCGTAACAGGTGTGCACTTGGAAAACTGCCAGTCATCCCATCTCCGCACGAGGTTGGGCCACGTGCGATGCTGGCATCTGACCACCTTATAGAATGTGGATAAGAAAGCAGGAAGGGAGGCGCTCTGAGGCCGGAAGTGAAGGAAATGGCCAAGCTTGGGGTGGCCTTACTTAGCAGCCACGATGTCTGGGTAGACCTGTAAAAATGGCAATTACTGATGAGTTTCCGGTAGGGACTGACATGACCAGCGAGATCCCTCTGATGATTCACAGCAAATGGATTCAAAGGAAGAAGAACGGAAGCTGGTGACTACACAGATGTCATGGTGTCGTGCCTCCTTGGCAAGAGACGGTGAGTGCCAGAACGCACAGCTGGTGGCAGCCGACTCAGGCTCGCCTAGGATGGGCTTTCTCCTCAGTCTCCTTACGAGTCCTTTCTGCTGGTGCAATCAGAACAACATGGATTTGAATTCAGGCACATGCTGAGTCCAAGTCCGTCATCTTATCACAGTCTTGGTTTTGCTCCACCCTAAACCTAGGTGCTTCCAGTTCAGGTGTGAATACTTTTTTGCTACATGTGGTTCCTGCAAGTCTGGGCCTGGCTGGTCTCTGGGTAGACACCAGCTCTCTTTTTTCACCTTTTTTCCCAAGTATGGAAGGACCCCAGATGTCTTCCTTTTCTCACAGCTGAGACAGGCAGGGTTTACCTGGAAATTGCAGAGACATGAGGTGGAAGAGAACAGACAAAAACAAAACTGGGGTACAGACTCCTGAACTGTCATGGTCACTCCTCACGGGCTCTCTGACACCCCACCTCCTCTCCTGTTTGAATTCTTAGGTTCTATTCCCATCATCCCCTTCTTTTGTCTACACATTTGTTTTCTTTTTGAAACAGGCTCTAATTTCAAACAAAACAAATATAAACCAGTTTTTTTTCTTTGTTTCTAATCTGATACTTCTTCGGTAGGAAAATCATTCTTCGCATCTACTTATTACCAGAAACAATAGCTAAAAAACATATGTTACCAATAATATCATTTTTTAAGCATCTATCATCTGACTGGATGGCCATATAATTTTTTTTTGTACAAATTAAGACACTTTTAAGAGCAAAAGAAACACCATTTGTAATTAGGCAAAAGACGAGGACTCCCTCAGCCAAGCCAGAAATAGGGTCACCCTGGATGGAACTGAAAACTCAAAATACAGGCAGTCATTGTATTTCTCTCCTTGGGGTATATTTTATAAATAGTTGGTTAAGAATACTTCACCAGGACACTGCAGTATATAAAGTCTATGTGTTCTTTAGTCAGATTGGTTATATTTGCTTTAAATTTTTCCATGCCAAAAGTATTATTGTTTTGTTCTTTACCGTCTTCAAGTTTCCACTTTGTGTTTTCTGCATGTCATAATAATCTCATGATATGAACAGGAGCCAAGGTTAATATATGTACTTTCTAGATAAGAAAATTGGGGCTCAGAGATGTTAGGTCAAAAAGCGATGATGTAAAGTAGAAAGAACCCTGACCTTCGAGTCACAAAACGCATCTTGGAGCGTTTGTCTGTCATCACTGTGTGACAGCAGAGCTGCCCAGAGTGTGGGCCACAAATACTCAAACCCATATGCAATGACAGTAGACTTGAGAAACTTTTATAGCCATTGAGTAGGATTAGTTTATGTCTGTTGGAGCAAATACAAATAAAGCTTGTATAAGACTTTCTTCTTTTTTATTTTTTGCTTTTTAGTAATTCATGTTTATTTTAGAAAAGCATCAATCCATAACAAATTTTTAAAAATTAAAAAAATTGTTTCCTTGAGAAATATTGGGCTCTGGGAGATCAGGCAATTACTTAAGCGTTCTGTGTTGTAAACTCCTCACATTTAAAAACTGAAAACTAAATACCGTTCCACCTTACAGACTTGAGGAAACAATACAAAAAATAATAATAAATAACTAACATTTGTATAAATCCTAAGAGCAGCGATTTTAAAACTATGCTCAGCAGTGGCCCCCAAGAATTAGCAGAACTGCAGCTGGCAGAGGATGGGACTTGGTGACTGATTTCAGCTCCACCTCGCAGGCCTACCTCTCACTCCCTTTTCCAGCTACGTGGGTTTGCTTTCTCCCCCTTTTTACACAGTAGGTTTCTGCTTGAAGATTGCCATTAAGAAAAGGTATCCATTAAAAAAAATGTCAGCTTTTGCTGGAGTGTATGAAGTGCTTTTGTACCTTTTAGCTCTAGCCTCACAAGAGTCCTGTGATAGAAACATCATAATTTTACAGAGGAAAGAGAGAATGGCGAGCTTGAGCAGAGGCCAGGATCTCAGCGGCTAAGCAATGGAGCCTAATAATAAGCCCAAGCCTTAGGGTTCTGCACCCCGGTCTCTTCCCGACAGCCTGGCAAGTATAAAAAGGAGCCTGCAGTTTCTGATGCATTTTTCTCCAATTCCTCTTTCCTTCTACTTCTACTTTTCTTTGTAAAGTCTTGGCTTACGAAAAGAACCCTTAAAAAACATACGTGTTGTGCTCAAGAAAATCAAATGTATACTTCCTAAACAATGAGCTCAGAAACATCTCCCTACTAAGGTTTAATTGTGCGTGCGTGGCTGTGTATTATGAGGCAAGTTGTGTCCTCCCAAAATTTATATATTCAAGTCCTAACCCCAAGGACCCCAGAAGGTAACCATATTTGGAGAGAGGATCTTTAAAGAGAGAATTAAGTAAGTGAGGTCCTCAGGGTGGGCCCTCATGCAATACGATTGGTGTTCTCAAAGAAGATAAAATTAGGACAGACACCAAAGGAAGTAGAAAAGATGTAAAAACACAGAGAGAAGACAACCATCTAGAAGCCAAGAAGAGAGGCGAGAATCAGCCCTCCCCTCACCGCCCTCCGCGGGAACCAGCCCTGCCAACACCTTGATCTTGGACTGCCAGCCTCCACAACTTTGAGAAAATACATTTTTGTTGTGTAAGCCATCGAGTCCATGGTAGCCTGTCATGGAAGCCCCAGCAAACGAGCGTAGCGAACGTATAATATTTATAATAGCAGTGTATGGAATCACTTAAGTTACTTTTTATGTGTCAGGTAACAAAAACACATCATACGACTGTCTGCCTCAGAGACTCAGGAAATATTCTGTTCGCATTCCAAGGCGAGTGAGTCATAATTTTGAGCTTTTTTTTTTTTTTTCTGTGAAAATCCTGCATTTTCGGAGGAGTGCTAAAGGCCATAAACAAGTATTTTGTTCGTAGGAACTGAACTGTTCTTTGAGGTTAGAAGTTAAACATCTACGAGGCAGTGTGCCCGCCACCTGTGGGACCATCAGGAAGGCATCTGTCCTCATCATGCCTTAACTTTTTACCTACAGAAGGGAAGATTGGAAAGAGTAACCTCTAAGGTGATGTATTATGGTTATAAGAAAACTAAACTTGGACCAAAAAAAATATGAGTCCAGGTCCTGACTCTGTCATTGTCTAGATGTATGACGTCAGGCAGGCCCCTTAGCTCCTCTGAGCTTTTATCTATTCTTCTGCAAAATGTAGATAATGTACTGAAATCACAATGTGGCTACAAGGACACTTTGAGACAATGAATGTGAAAAAATCTGGTACTTTGAAGAATCCAAATGAAAGTTGGTTTTATTTTCATCTCAACTCTGAAGTGCTAGGCTTGTAAACACATTGATTGGACCAGATAGTCTCTGAAAACATAATTTGAACTAACGTCTAAAGGGCAAGTAAAATTGCATGTATATAGAAAAATCACTTTCATCATCCCACATATGTATGTCTTACCAGGATATTTTAAAAGGCAAGAATGATGTCTTCTGGACATCACCATGGGATGCCAGAACATGACGTCAGTTCATGCTGAACTCATTTGTCATCTCCTCTACTATCCCTCTTGCTGGCTAGAATGCCTTGGATATGTCAGAAGTGATTTTGCTTAATGCAACAGGCTAGTATTGAGCATCTTCTAATTTTTGGCCAATGAAAATCCACTCTTAAGAAGAAGTTTAAAACACTTCATTGGTTGATTATAATATAAACTCAAACACAGTCCCAAGTTTTCTGCTACTGGATGTGAAGCCAGATGCCTTTAATTTCAGATGAACTGGATTGAAGTCACTACAGATGCTCAATGAAATAAGATCCGAGTAGCATCTTGATATTACTCATAGCCAAGACTTTGGGATTGTCTGATAGAGTCTAAAGAGTGTACCTGCAGGGACCACAGTTCTCCAGAACAGACTGCTTTCTGGAGCAAGATGGAGGTGAACTTGAGTTAGCAACTCAGAAAGAGTATGAAGCTATTGACTAATCCATTCATTCACTCAAACAGTACTTACTAAGAATCTATTAGAGGCCCATCGCTGTGCTCCTAAGAGAGGAAAAAGTAACTTATTTCTTCTCCCCTTGGTCAAATCCAATGAACTTGTGGATAGACTAGTGTGGAATCTGCTAGAAATGAAGGTGGCTATAATAGAAGTGCTTCTCTTCGGGAACACACACACAAGTCACTTATGACACACACAAGGGTCAACAGCAAAATAGTGGTTAAGCTAGTACTTTATAAATAGCAACGTCAGCCACTGGCAACTCATTACAGAGCGCTTTTGAAGGCTCTTTGGGAGCCTGCAGTTGAAGCAAAGACTAAAGTCAGACCTCTGATCTCCCAGGCCCCATGAGATTTAAATCTTGAATTATCACCACCCTTGACCTGCAGCACAGGTATAAGAAGCTTTGCAGAAGACCCAGAGTCAGTCACTCGGTTTCAGAGAAGAGAAAGTAAAAGTGAAACAGACAGAGAAACAGAGTAAGAGAGAGTGGCAGAGACATTTGAGAAGTACTAGAGGAAGCTTACAAGTGCGTTTGCTAATTTGAGCTTCTTCTCCTCTGTGTGAGAATCGAAAAGAGAGAACTAATGACAGAAAAGTCATAACTTCCCTTGGATGTTAGAGGAAAGAAAGTAGGAGGCAGGGAATGAGTTAGAGAGCCATTGTAATTTGCCAGGTGCAAATTACAAAGGATGCTGATGCTGCAAAAGATGGGGGTACATCTGAGAGATCAGGTCAGGAAAAACCATGAACTTGGAGCCTCTGAACAACAGCAGCAGAGCCTCAAAAGGATGCCACGTTTCCAAAGCCTAGAAGACTGAGGCAATGGCTATTGATTTGCTCAACAAACATTTTAAAGCACTTATTCCATATAATCACACCATCAAACTTATTGGTTTATAGATATCCCTAAATTCAAGGAACTTCCATTTCCAGGCCACACACAACTGGAACACAACACGGCCATTGGTGGAAAGAGTAGGTGTGCCAGGAAGTAGGCAGCTGCAGAAGAAAAGCCTTGCTGTACCCCCAGGGAGTTTCAGGAGCCCCCACAAAGACAAAACGTGTGAGCCGACTCTGAAGCAGGAGAAAGGGCTGACTGAGAAAGCTAAGTGGAGGGACGGACATGGACTTGACCAGAGGAAAAGGAGCATGGCAGGACACGTGTCTTGAAAGCCACTTACTCACACACCTATTGAGCTCCTACCATAGTTAGGCATATAAGAGTTCATGACAGTGAAAGTCTGTGCTCTTATAAAGCTTCCACTGAGGTCACAAATGAGGGCAAGAGTGGACAATAAGCAAGTGAACAAACAAATGATTAAGGTATTTTTAGAAACCAGCTCGTGAGGTCCAGAAAATAAAATGGGCTAATGGAAAAGCTTCAGGGGCCCTGTTTTGTTTGTGGAAAGGATCAGGGAAAAGCCTTTTGGTCACAAAAGTTGAACCAAAATGTTAAGAAGAATTCCGCCTTGTAAAGACGACGGGGAAGAACACACCAGAAAGAGAGCACCAGAAGCAAACAGGCAGAGACCAGGACCGACGTGGAAGACTCAAGAAATAGGTGGACGACCCGCCTGGCTGGAGCCTGTGAGCAGAGGGCAGCACGGGGGGAGAGATGGTCAGGGAAACAGGAGGTGCTCAAATCGCATTAGACCCACAAATATCCAACATGGTGGGGCACAGGGCAGAGAGGCTGGAGTCGCCGTCAGCGGGGCCCGCTCTGGAATCAGGCCTCACGCATCCTCTTAGTCCATCTGGGCTGCACCAAAAGGCTTCTGACCGGATGGCTTACCAGTAACGTGCAATTTTTTGTTTGTTTTGTTTTATTTTGTTTTTGTTTTGCTTTTTGGTTTTGTTTGTTTGTTTGTGTTTGTTTGTTTGTTTTGTGGTATTTGGTGAGGGTCTCTTCCTCCCAGGTGACAGTCTTCTCCCTGTCCCTTCACGGGGTGGAAGGGGCGAGGGGTCTCTCGAGGGTCACTTTAATAAGACCGCTCATCGGATCCATGAGGCCCCATTTCTTCATGTCATCACCTTGGGCGTCAGGATTATAAGTTATGACTTTAACGGGGACAGACGTCCAGTCTGTGGCACTTGCTCTAACTGGGGACCAGTGCAAAGGACAAAGATCGAGAAGAAGCTTTCACTTCAGTTGTGTTAAGCCGCTGGACAGATGGAGCGCTGTCACCCAGACACTACCCAGCGCCTCGCCGGTTTGATAGTGATCACAGCACACATGACTGGGGACAAAGGGTCTGTGAATTATCTACATGAGCCTGGAACCCAGGCTCAGCGGTCATCCAGAAAGAGGCGAATTCACAAGTTGTTTTTTTTCTCCCCCTCCTTTCACAAGCCCCTTGGACACAGAACGTCCTCTGTGAACCAGCCAGGAGAAAGAAACCCAGCTTTGCAGTGCATGTAATCTGGAAAGCAAGGAAAGAAACATTTAAGCTGTTATTCAAACAAGGTTCATTCCAATTACTACTTTCCTCTCTGTCAGAATCAATTCTTCTCACGTTGGACGTGGCCGCTGCTCGCCGAGGTGACTGCAGAATCCGCCTCCATGTTTTTCTCCCAATGTTTTCTTTTTTGGTTGCTTTTGCTTGTGGGCTGTTCTATAGCCTTGTCTCTTCTCCCCCTGCGCCCAGAGCCACAGACTGGCTTTCGCGTGGCCATGAAATCACACGAGTGTGCACAGGAAGGGCAGCCTTGCCCCGAGTCGAGTACTGGACGGCCCAGCTTAACACACACTCGGCTTCACAAGCAGAGACCTGTGCACTCTCAGTGCTTAGGGACACAGTGACCATGGGCTCGGTGGCATCCCCCACACCAACGCTGGGCCCCGGCCAGACAAGGACTGGCAGGCCGGGTCGCTTTTGCCTCACGACTCTAGGAGAGATGCTTGTCCCCTGCTGGCTTTGCTAGGGCCATAGCCACAACACGTGATGTCAACCTCACCACAGCTGGGAGCCTGTCAGCGCCCTGGGATGCTATCAGCCAGCTGGGGCCATTGCATCCTCGTGACACGGAGAGAAGGGAAGTGACAAGAGGGAGAGCGAGTCTTTCCTGACACGTGGCCGTGAGGCTGAACGTGACCCACGTTCACACACGACCGGGCCAGACCCCTTCCCGTGCTGTCATCCTGAGCTGCCTTGTGTTATTCTTCACCCCGTCTTCTGAAACGTGGACATAAATTCCAAAAGGATGAACAGCATGCATGCTTTCAGGGATGAAACCTTTTATAAAAATTGATTCAGCTGCAGTTTAAAAAACATTTTTTGAATCCTATGTTCTTTCCTGTCTTTACCCTAATGGACCCCAAGAAATTTAATTTAAAACTCAGCGGGGAGGCGTCGGGAAAGACGTGAGAAGAGTCGAGGGTACCACGCTCGATTTTTATTGCAGCCAAATTGAATGAATTTCCGTTCTCCTCTTATTTCCTGCTTTTTATCATATCCGGGCTTGCTCGTAGTGTTCTTACACACTTGTCTTAGTCAGTTCTAGCTGCTGTAACAAACTACCATAGACCGGGAGGTTTAAATAACAATGATTTGTCACAGTTCTTGAGGGTGGGAGGTCCAAGATCAAGGTGCCGGTAGCCCAGGGCCCTGGAGAGCCTGCCTCCTGGTGTGCACCCTTCCGTGGCTGAGAGCAGAGGGTTCCCGTCTTCTCTTCCCATATAAAGACATTAATGTCACTTACAAGGGTTCTACTTGTGACCTGATTACCTCCGAAAAGCCGTAAAATACCAAACATTGGGAATTAGGGCTTCAACATATGAACTGAGGGAGACACAAGCATTCTTAAGAGCATTCTGCCCCTGAGACCCTATAACGTATGTCCTTTTCATGTGCAAAATACATTCATGTCTTCCCAAGAATCTCAAACGTCTTAACTCATTCTAGCAACAACTTTAAAGTTCGAAGTCTCATCTAAATTCTAACCATCATCTAAACCAGACATGAGTGAGACTTGCACTAATCACCCAGAAGCAAAACTCCTCTCGCTCTGTGAATCTATGAAACCAAATGGTTTCGTTCTTCCCAAATGCAATGGCAGGACAGGCATGAGACAGACACTCCCATTCTGAAGTGGGGGGGGGAGGGGGGCGGTGTGCGGGGGAAGTTGGAAGGAAAAAGAGGGTGATGGGTTCCAGGCAAGTCCAAATCCTAGCAAGGAAAATTCCGTGAGATCTTAAGGCTCTAGAATAATCCTCTGGCTCAGTGCTCTGCCTTCCAGACCCACTGGGGGGACCTGATGTCCTGCTGGTCCCACCCTGTGCCATCAGGCAGCTCTGGCGGGCTGGGAGTAAGGTGAGGGCTCCCCTGTTTTGAAAGTGGAAACAGCCCTGTCACGCTTTGAGCTGCCCTCAAGGTCCTTTGTCCCTGTCTTAAAGAACAGAGTGCGTTCAAAGTCAGGTAACCAAGGGGCTGTCCTGTAACATCCCAGTCCCGCGGCCTTCCACAGTCCCACCCCATCTCCATCCCCATCACCTGACACTGGCGTGGTCCTGCCAGGGTGGCCGACGCAGTCCCTAGTCCACACCCACACCGATGGCCTTACCAAACGACTGGCCACCACAGCCTTTGTGTTGCTTTCCAAACATGTATTCCCATTTTTGGAATGTGGACGGCCTGAGAATGTGCCACGTCTTTGAGTTCTGGCTCTTTTTTGGGGTAACAGTTCCATCTTCGGTTCACTTCTCTCTCTTTGAATTTCCCCATCAGCAGTCAGGAGGAGCTAAGCTGCTCCTTCGACACTTTGCTCAGAAGTCTTCTCAGCTAAGTATCTAATCTTATCGACCAGAAGTTCTACCTCCCACAAAACACTAGAACACAGAAAGAATTCAGCCCAAAAATTTGCCACTAATAACAAGGATCACCTTTTCTCCGTGGTCCAATACCATGCCCCCCATTTATGGCTGAGACCTCCCCAGAATGGCCTTTTACATCCACAGTTCTACAAGCATCCTATACCTGATTGGTACGTATTCCTCAGGGAGAACCTAAATGTCTTAGAGAGACAGAAGCTTCTCCACAGCTCTCCTCTCTCCTCCCTGAGCTCTCGCTGGAATCACCCTTACATGTCCCTTCACGGCCATAAGGGCATTCTCCAGCCTTTATCTATTGCTCAGTTCCAAAGCTGCTTCCACATTTTCAGGTATCTGTTGTAGCAACAGCCCATCCTCAGCATCCATTATTGTCTGGGTGACGAATACCACAGACTCCGCTTAGACACGAGACATTTATTTCTCACAGGTCTGGAGACCACAGAGTCTGAGGTCGGGGTGCCGGCTGATGAGCTGTCTGGTGAGAACTCCCCTCCTGGTTTGCACAGTCGCTATGTGTGGCAAACAGAGAGCATCTCTCCCCATCTCTTCTTAGGAAGGTGCTGATCCCGCCCAGGGGGGCTCCACCCTCAGGACCTAATTACCTCCCGAGGGCCCTGCCTGCAAATACCATCACAATGGGGACTAGAGCTTCAGTGTAGGAATCGGGGCAGGGGGAGGGAGACATATTTGGTCCATAGCAGAGGAATTAAAAGGAGTGGCTGATGTCCAAGGTTTAGATTTTTTATTTTCCAAAGAAGTTTTGTCCTACATAATGCATATACACATGCACACATATATATGTGCATATGTAGGCACATATACACATACAGTTTTCTATTTATTTATATTTACTCAATGTCAGGGTTGATAGTATGGACTGTGGTAGCATCAGCAACCTTGGAGAATTACGGAAGATTGAATATCTTGACACCTGAACATCAAAATTTTACTACATTAACTAAGCTATTTTCTGAAACTCTACTTGCCTGGTTTGTTTGTATATCCATGAGCTGGCTGTATTTGAGTGAGCTGCCAGAAATATCATAATGTAATCCAAATTTAATATTTTAAAATTCCATCGAAAGAATAACAGGCTCACAGAGACTCAAGGAAGCAAGAAATGGAAACCTTCTCTGTTACACTTCAAAAAAGAAAGACACTTAAAATGAGACAGTGAGGTTGACTCTTCTGTTTGCCTTTCATCCCTTCATCCAGTACTTGGTGTATACTAACTGCTTAATAATTACCTAGTAAATGATGAAATTATCCATCGACTAATTCATTGTGGGAGACACACCATCCTTGTGGGCAGAGCTTCTCCCACAGTTTTGGTCTCCAAGGTTACCGCACTCTACTTACTGAGTGAACGTAGGCACATAGGCACATCCAATGCTGGGTTGATTTGGGACACAAGCAAATAGTATGAACGCTATTATTTAAAGATTTTTTTAAAAAATCATTCAAAGCATCTGCATAATTATTATTGGAAAAATAAGAACTCTCCTTGATATCCTTCAATGTGTCATGAGGCTGTGAGGCATATATGGCAGGAAGAGAATAAGGCCATACAATGTCACGGTGCTCGTGGCCCTGTAGATTGTATTCTGCCCCTCTCTCCACTAGCCCCTGTGTCCTCTGAACTGGAGTGTTTGGGCTCTTTTTGCTATCTGAGCACCCAATTTGGCCTCTTATGATGCCTACTGCGAGCATTTTTCACGGCCTGGAAATCCCCTTTGCAAGCATGATTCTTAGCTACCTCTGATACACCCACGGAGAAACCCAGAAGCTGGAGGTAGTCTGATCCCAAGTGCGAGGCAGACCTCCACCCCAGATGTGTTTATTTTTCCTTTAATCAATTAGTGAAGCAACACAGACACACAGAAACGCCGAGCGTCCCCAAGCGCCCGCAGAGTGAGGCTGGAGAAGCCAGCAGGGTCCCCTGGTGAGTCCCCGCAAGGTCTGAGACAGTCCTGGGCTTTCTCAGCTCTGAGCTCAGCACTCAACAGCTCGACACGAGCCCTTCCCAGTGAACTCTGTCTCGTTGATATTGGACATTACAGGAAAAGATAATAACCAGTCCGACTGGCCCCTGTGGCCTGGGAGGGATGCATGAGGGTGCGAGCTGCTGTCCACCCAAGTCCTCAAGGACGACAAGCCCTGTGCTGAATGGGCCACAGGGTCGACGCACAGAGTCGAGGACGTGGCCTGGAATGAACCACCTCCATGTCCCCTGTCCCTGGCTGTTTTCTCTCCACTGGTAAATGACTCCTGTAACGGGGCTGTGCCACTTTCTAAGGCCACCACTTCATTCTTTTACTAATGTCAATTGCTAGACATATTTACTAAACCGTCACCCAAAGCGACCTCACGTCGTTCATTGTTTTGCCAAGTGGAGGCAAAATAGATGGAAATTGATCCCTAGTTTTCACACAATATCTTCAAATACTTGAAGACAGGAGTCCGACAGCCATAATTTTACTCCTCTGTGCTAAGTGACTCCTTTTCTCACCCTCTGCAGCCTGGTTCCCGCCCCCACTGAATCTGCTCAACATGGCCACTTGTGAACATCCAATTATGAATCCTACAAACAGATTTTAGTTCTTTCGCTTCTGAGCTGCTCAGATGCAACCAAAAGGCATAATTACTCCCTTCCTGGAACATCTCTCTTGACACAAGTCTTTCCCAGTTCTCTGCCCAGCAGGCTGTGCATTCTCCATCTCCCTCCTGCACTGTCTTTCCTGCTTCAGCTGCCACCAAGTGTTGACATCCCTCCTGGTCGTAGCTTTGAATTTCTTTTCTCCTCAAGTCATGCACTGGCCTTCAGCGAATGCATCCATGCCTATGCTTCTGCTCTCATCTAAACACTGATGGCACACAAACTTCATTTCCTGTTTGAGCATCACGTGACCATCTCCAGCTTTGTGCATGCACGCACACACACACGAACACCCCAGAGTTGTCTCAAATTCAGTACGTGCAATACTGAAATAACTGCTTTCCTCACGAAAATGAGTTCCTTCTCTTCTGTGTTCTGTGTTCTTGCCCTCTTCCTCCTGCATTCCTCAACTCAAAAAATGTCTCCACCATTTGTCCCCTCAATGACACAGTGAAAGAAACCTAGACATTATCCTTGGTCTAACTCATTTATCCACATTTTTCCAGCTAGTAAGGAAGAGAAGGTAGATTTTAATTCCAAGACTCCTGATTCTAAACCAAATGGCTCTTCTTTGTATATTTACTTATGTATATTTTTGTACTTAACTGAAGTAAATATATGCAAAAGAAGAACTTTTCAAGGACTTTGAGAGAACGCGTACTAGTCTGTGATAAGTTTAGTGTTGCCGACAGATAGAATATGCATTTTCATTCCATGTCATCTCACATCATCTTCCTATACCCACAGAGCTTTGATGAGACTACAGTTGGCTGTGAAGTCTATTCTGTCACAGAGATGGGAGGTGACCAGGCTGAGTTGACAGCTGAGGCCAGGCACACTTTGCCAGCAGTGAGCTTCACAAGGAGAACTCGGCCACGGGCAGCCAGAGAAAACCTGCCCGTGAATTGCTGTGTTATTAAAACCTTGCCCAGCAGATGCAGTTTGAGTGGGAGGGGGTCTCTGCTGCTGTTTATAGGATCATGGGGTCAGATGTCAATCGGGGCCTGCTTACACCCGACTGGAAGAAAGGCTTGCATCTTCAGTCTCAGCCTCCACATGTTCTTGGGGACACACATGTAGGAATTAAACAATTCTGCCAAGGGAGGCAGGATGTCTCTTATGACCTGCAAGCCAGAGGGGTCGCCATGGGTGCCACCCTTGGAGATTCCATGGCATTTCTAAACATTTGCAGAATGACGATAGTCTAACTCAGAGGCTGGGCATTTTTAGTGTGGGTCAATTCTTTCAGAAGAGTTGTACTTTGTTGAATTCCACAGCCAAATATGCTACAACAACATCCGGGGCTTGGCAAGCTTGCTCAATCTAGGAAGTTCAAAATAAAGGCTGGACACTTTATCCTCCGAGCTCTGGGCGAGGGTCGGACAGCTCAGTGGGGCCGTCACATAGGAGCCATTCTCTGGACGCGAGTGGTGGGAATTGGGCATGAAGTCCTCTATTCAGGAGAATACAACCTGGTATTCTCCCCAGGCGAGCTTGATTAGGTGAATGCGCTCAGATAGAATAACATTTCCTCCTCCATTCAGCCTCTTAACCTTCAGCCGCCTCTCAAATGATTCCATTATTCAGATTTATAAAATTTCACTTCTTTGCCTCCTCCTGCTGCCAAGAGTTTGCAAACCGTTGCTAGGATCTGCTAGATATTCTGAGAACGAACAGTGTCTCATTTTTGCATAAACTATCAAATATGCTCACTCTACAGAAAGGGAATAGTAGCTACCATTGGTCTAATGTCTTCCACGTGTCATATTCTCTATGAAGCATTTTGCAGGCTTTATCTCTTAAATTTCATAAGAACTCTGGGAGGCAGGAATTATTTTAAGCGTTAGTATACTCTGCTATCGTCCAAAAAAAAGATTCAAATGAGAGATGAAGATGCCATTAGCGTGTTCTGTCACGAGCCCTTTAAATCTCAGGGCAGTTAGATAATGCTTTCAAGGGCATGCAGGGAAATCATGGCAGAACTGAGGCTTTTCCTTCAACAGACCCAATTCCAAAAGCCATCCTGTTCCCACCACACTATCCATAGGGGCTCTAATCACCAGTAAAGTGACCGGTGACCCACAGCAGAACTGAGGGCCATGGGGTAGAGCAAGAGATGAGGAAAAGCATCCTCTGGATGGAAAATACAGAACCAGGAGTGAGCAAAGCCTCTTTTTCATATACATCTTATGTCGTGTCTCGCAAAGGGAGTACAACTGGCGTCTGTGGATGGGATAGTTCCTCACTGGGTGGGACTGTCACCATACTGCAAGATGGTGCCCATCGCTCTCTACAGACAGTGCCAGTAGCATCCCTGACATTGGCACCAACAGAAACACCAGACACACTCCCAAAGGTGCCCTAAGGGGACAATACAGTTAAGAGTCACCGCTTAGAGGAAGAGAAAACATAATCTTAATATACACCTTAACAATTATAAGAAATCTTAAGAAAATAAATCTTAATAATTATAGATATGATTTTTCTCATTTTACAGAGGAGAAAACTCTAAATTCAACTTTATACCTTTGGAATGAGAACTATCAGTGAATAATGCTAAATGCTATTCTCTCAATCCAGTGACACTACTGTCCTAATCAGCTGGATATTTCTTTTCTTGCCAAGACTATAATCTCTAGTTATTTCATAAATCGTGTTGTAGAGACACACAAAGATTGTGTGTTTCCTAGAATAGGGCAAGCTGCTTCTACGTTCTCCAAAGCATTCTCTCATGATGGACATTCAAATAATCTAACTTGATTTTCTACTTAATTGATAAAAGACAAGATCCTAATAAAAACAAACCACCCCTTGGTCCCTTTCTGTCTGGGAGTCTGAATACAAAAAAACTTCATGAAATTAGAGGTGATCTGGTGAGTATTGATATAACATTCAATACTGATTTAATATTTGAGACTTAATTCCAGAAGGGGAGGATTGAAAAAGGCATTTAAAACATGGTAGCTCTTCTGATTATGTCATCAGTATAAATAATGATGGCTTCATACACAGATTTAAGCATGGTGTGGAGACAGTCACGTGCAGTGCAGGCATGATGGGATTCACCTGCTTGAGAGGTCGTGGCGTCAACATCTCAAGTGACCCGCCCAAAAGCCATTAGCAAGACCCTTTATTGCATGATCACGGTCTGCAAAGAGCAGCCTTCTACAAAGACCGTCCAACACGTAAGCCAAGAAGCCAGAGGGAAACAGTTTTGTGGTCGGAATTAAAGTCTAAACGGAAATCATCTATGTGCCATGATAAGGTTCCATCTTGACCTCCAACAAGTTGGACGTTAGCTCAGCTTCTCTGTACCTTGATTTCCAAGTCTATGTAACAGCTTAAAAGACTGGGCTCTGCAACCAGACTGTCTGAGGTTGTCTCCTGGACCCACTGCCAACTAACTGTATGACTTGACTTAGTGAATTCCCGGAGCCTTGCTTCTTCTATATAAAATAAGGGCAGCAGCAGATACGATGCTCGAGAAGATTACATGAGATGATGTTTATAAAAGGCTTCGCCCAGTAGCAGACACATTCAAAGTGCTCCACTAATATTTCAGCCGTCACCTTTACCTCTCTCCATCGGGGCAACTACTTGAAGCCTAGGGCCACTTTGCATTTATCTTTATAAGTCCATGTACCAACACACCCAATGCACAGTGCATGTCTGATGGGAATGTGTTGGCCTGCATTCCTGTTGATCACAGAGAACGCAATAAAATCTTTAACGTTCATGTGAACAGTTAATTGGTACTATGTTCTTGGTAAAACATGGCTTCCTTGGTAGCAAGAGGGGAAACATCCATATTTTAAAAGGTTTCGTGGACTGCCAAGAGCTGTTATAAAACAATATTTTGATGAGTTATACAGTAAATGAATCAGAAACATATGAGCTTAATTTCCCTGAAAATACATGTGGGTTTGAAAATGAAAGGAAAGGAACCTAGGTACTCTTCGGTATGCCAAGCCCAAAATGTTAGAATAACATTTTAAGATGTTAGGATGCACACATCCTAAACGCACCTCAATTTGTTCATCTTTCAGTGGCCTGGTCCCAGCGTACCTGTTGAGACTGGTCTGCCATAGTCATAATGAGAAAAACCTTTTTTTTTTTTTTTTTTAAAAAAAAAACGCATATTAGCATGGGACAGGGAGCCAGAAGTTCCAAGCCTAGGTCTGGCACTGCCAGTGGTGAGCTGTGGGACTCTGTATTAATCACTTAGCCTTTCTGGACTTCAACCCAGGAACTCAGTCCAGGACTGGAAGACCTCGCAGGGCTGTTGAGAGCTGTTAGAACAGGAGTTCAGGAAACAGTGATAAGCCCAGGATGATAGAAACCAGATCCAAAAGTAAGATGGTGGGACAAGAGTGTACATGTGCTCAGATGGCATGCACAAGATAAGCACATGGCCAGCTGCAGAGAAACCTTTAGCAAGGTAAGCAAGGCATCCATGGTGAATTAGCAGAACTGCCCTTGCTCACAGGTGTCCTCAATTCCCTTATACCTCCTGCCTCCTACCACACCTGCAGAGCAAAATGCCACCAGCCAGGTGGCTGGAGACCAACCTCAGCTAGACTCTCAGTTTCAATACTTCTGTTCTCCTGCTCTTTTCCATTGTACTAACTCAAAACTCATCAATGAAATGAAACGCTTCTACTAAAATCTCTTACAGATGGCAGCAAATTTGGGGCCGATAGGCATTAGCTAATCAACATTATTTTCATCTCTGTATTCATTTTTGTCCATGTCTACATGTATTAGTTAGCTATTGCCATGCCTCTGGACCTAGACTACCCACTTCCAACTCTTCTCTACAGAGAAGACCATGAAATGGTCCACCAAAGTTCTTCTCTACTTAGTCATGTCATATTAGCTTTGTTCTAATCTATAATGGTGTGTCAGTGAGATAATGAGTAAATGGCATGTTATAGTAAAAAAGAAAAAGAAAAAACAGTGAATTAGCTAAATATGAATTTTAATTTTTGCACACATAACTGACTAGTTCAGTGCCTTTCTGCTTGACCATTGTTGAGTGTGACTTTTGTCTTTATGATTTTTGTTGCACAAGGGCTGAAAATGGCCACTTCACCTCCAATATTGCATCAATCTTCCAGGAAGAAATAAGAAAAGCAAAGGGCAAAAGGTATGTGGCATTGAGTCTGCTCTCTAAAGAGCTCTCCTGGAAGTTCTTTGCAGAGATTTTGGTTACATTTCATTGACCAGAACTCATTGCCATCATCACCACCGATTAAAAATTCCAGCAAAGAATGTTGGCATTTTACTTTGGAGCTGGAAACATTATTTCTCTGAACAAAATCAAGTCTCAGTTGGTATAGATGAAAGAGAAAATGGATACTGAGGAACCATCCTACAGTTTCTGCTCCAAATAATGCAAAGCAAGAAAGGCATTGTGGTAAGAAAGCCCATATTCTATGTCATTCTTAGTGATTCTGTTTCTCTGATCAAATAATAGATACTTTAAAAAATTCCTCCATGATTAGACAAAGAAACTGACAATTGTCCGATGCCTTCCTGACAGTGATGCAGATAGAAAGTTTCCTACTAAAAATAGAAAAAAAAATTTCTTATAACCTATCAGCATGAAGAAGAGCAAAGAGACATGGGTATTGAACTCAGAGCCATTGGTTTATGTCCCGAATTTACAACTTCCTAGGAGCTTAGCCTTAGGCATGCAACCTCTTAAAGACGTCGTTTTAATTTGTATAATAAATCTAATTGTATATATATATTGTTCAGGGTTTTTGTTAGTTTTACAAAAAATATTTATAAAGGCAAGCATAGTATTTAGTAAAAGTAGATGTTCTAATAAGTGCTAACTGTTAATGCAGGGTTTCTATTACACCAATAGAGAATAAATAAAAATATCTTTTTAATGCTGTTTTAAGAGTCATAAATGCTGAAAACCAATAATGAATTGTGTGAGCCTAGAGCACCTTGCGGTGCCAAAAAGTAAGAAAATGATTGAACAAGAAGAAGACAGACAGGTGAGAAAGAGAGAGAATGTAAAAGAACAAAAGAGAAGAAAGAAAGAAAGAAAGAAAGAAAGAAAGAAAGAAAGAAAGAAAGAAAGAAAGAAAGAAAGAAAGCAAGCAAGCAAGCAAGCAAGCAAGCAAGCAAGCAAGCAAGAAAGAAAGAAAGAAAGAAAGAAAGAAAGAAAGAAAGAAAGAAAGAAAGAAAGAAAAAGAAAGAAAAGATAAAGAGAGAGAGAGGAAAGAAGGAAGGAAGGAAGAAAGGAAGGAAGGAAGGAAGGAAGGAAGGAAGGAAGGAAGGAAGGAAGGAAGGAAGGAAGGAAGGAAGAAAGAAAGAAAGAAAGAAAGAAAGAAAGAAAGAAAGAAAGAAAGAAAGAAAGAAAGAAAGAAAGAAAGAAAGAAAGAAAGAAAGAAAGGCAAGCTAACTACAATGATGAAGATATGTCAAAATAACACAGACATCAACCAAAAGAGCACCCAATGGCTAAAATTGGAACAATCTTAGCAACAAAATAAATAAAGTAGTATTGCATTATAACCCAAGTATAATATAAATATATATGATAGCAAACTGATCTGAACGAATGCATGCATGCATGAATGAATGAATAGATATAGACTATACAAATCTCCCATGCAGAATTTCTAATAATTTATGTAGATAACTTCCTTCAAAGAGGTGAAAGATAATGTTACTCCTTAAGTGTAGGCTACACTAGTGACTTCTTCCAATGCACACAGTATGGAAAGAGAGAACAAGAGAGTAACTTTATAGTAGAGGAAGTGGACAAACACTACTTCAGCCAGCTGACCAAGGTCAATATCATGTTATCCTCCATATAGTATAATTATGTGAGAAACAACAGGCAAATCCCAACAGAAGAATATCCTACAAATATCTGACCAGTACCCCTCAAAACAATCAAGATCATAAAAAAAAAAAATATGAGAAACTTCCAAATGATGCCATGGAGATGTGACTACCAAATTTACATGGTATTCTGGGGGCGGATCCTGGAAAGAAAATGAACGTTAGATAAAAACTGAGGGAATCTGAATAAAGTATGGACTTTAGTTAATAGTGATGTGTCAATAGTGGTTTATTAATTCTAACAAATATATCATAATCATGTCATATATTAATAACAAGGAAAATGTGTCTATAAAACTCTACTATTTTTGCAATTTTTATATAAATCTAAAACTGTTCTAAAATAAAAAGTACGTTTTAAAAAGTTGTTCAATCTCAATGTAATAAATGCATAATTTTTAAAACGTAAAATTTTTCACATATTATACTGGTAAATATTTTTGAAAAGTAGAGAAATTCAGTGCTGATTAGAAAATGAATATTCACATTATGGAAGTATAAATTCATACAACTTTTGTGGACAGAAGTTTGTATTATCTAAGTTAAAAGAGGAATACACTGATTCAGAAATCTCATGTCTAGGATTTATTCCTATTATGCTCATCACATAAGGGAGAAAATGTACAAGAATGCTCTTTATGGCTAAATACTTATCAATGTGAGACTAGTTAGTAAATAGCGTTGCGGCACTATTTTCATAATAATATGAAAATATGATGTTTATATCAGTTTTTTTGTTAAAAATTTATAGTATGGTCCTACTTGTACAAGTGCAGAATGATCTTACATGTACAAACACACACAAACACACATCTAAATAGATGGATGGATAGGGAGAGACAGAGACAGACAGAGAGAAAGAGAGGAAAAATATTAAACAAAATATGAGCAGTAGTTAGTGAAGAGTATGGTATGTAGATTATTATTATTGTCTTTATAGTTTTCCCTTTTCAACTGATTGTTTTTAAAGTACTATAAATCTTATTTTCTGTTAAAGCCATGTACTGTTTTTTGTTTTTCATTTCCGGATTCCTAAGGAGTATCATATCTCCTTGGTGAGGCAGGAACCATGAGCCTCCTTTCACTCCAAGTCTAATGTACAAGGAAAGAGGTTTCCAGCCCAGCCCCGCTTTCTGAGTGTCACCTTTTGTGTCTGAACCACCTTATGAGAAAACAAAAGTACTTGCAAATGGAACAGAAGGAAAGGAGAGTCGTAAGTGGTTAATTAAATGACTTGACCAAAGTCACACTATTTATGTCAAGCTTCATCAGGCTTCTACTGCTGATACGTTTTCCCCCAGAACTAGCTTCACAACCACCCAGTATTGTTCTGGAAGAGACAGAAACTGTCCTACAGTTTCTGCTCCAAAGAATGTTGAGGTCTTGAGTCTGCTGTGCACTAGCTGTGTGGATACTAAACAATTCAAGTAATCTTTCAGATCGTCACTCTTGTCATCTGTAAAACGGAGGTAACTATAACCAGTTTTCAAAACTAGGTGACATAAAGATAACACTGCCAAAAAGTGTGGCCTGGAGTAGAAGCTTAGTAAATATTTCTTTGATAAACAGAAGAATGAATGTAGGGACAATAAGTGTTAGCTAAGCAGAGAATGATGACCAGTTTTGTCAACATGTTAGTGGAGTAAGAGGCTCCTCACTATACAAAACATTCTTTCTGGGGATTTTTTCATCATAAGACAAAGGACTATATACATTTCACTCACCACTAAGTGGTCTTTCCTCCAACAGTTTGATCTCCCTGAAAAAAAGTTCATTCTTTCTCAAATGTATACATCTCGTGATGTACTCTTTTTAAAATATTTTTTTCCTTGGGGGAAAAAATATTACTTCTGCTACTAGCCAAAATAATGACTATAATAAATGGGTAGTCAAAACTAAGTTTTTAAAATTGTATTGAAAACATTTTACTGATTATATAACTGAAATGTAATTCATTCACAATAAGAAAGTTTTCATATTAGGAGTCTGTTAATATAAAATCTATAAAACAATCTAAACATAATCTAAAATATCTGGGAAGTATCTAGAAAATCTAAAAAAAGACTTGAAAGCAGAATTACAGCCCAAACACTGATGCTGCTCAACAGCTGATTGAAATCAATACATATTAAGAAAATACCTAAGAGTCAGAATTATTTTCTAATTTTTATGCCAGTTATCTGTCAATTACATGGATGCGGCTTAGCATAAAAGTCGATCTTCACCAATTTTAAAAGTATGAGCAAACATAGTTTTAAATTCAATAATTGCTTCTAAAGATTTATTTCTTAAAAGTAAGTCAAATCCTCTTTGGGGAAGAAACACAAGGCTGAGACACAAGAAAACAAATTGAAATTCCTTAACGTTTACACTTTCCTAAGTGAAAAATTTCCACAGGCTTGATGGGGATGGGCTGGAGCTGTGTGGTGGGAACCAAGGCTGTGAGTTTATCTACAATGGTGATGGTTAAAATCCAGGACCTTTATGACCTGGTCGGTGGTAGGTTTACATTGAAACCGTTATAAATTATTACAGAAGTGAAGCCAAGCCAAACAGTCCAACGTAAATATATCTGCAGACATACTGGCTACTATGTATCCTAAACGCTGTCGGTGAATGAATAAACAGAGCTTTCTAAATCATTTAAGAGAAATCTATTTATTCATACAATCAATTTTTATTTTTTAGTTTGAGCCCTTCCATTAAAAAAAGTAAAATTAAATAAAAAATAAAATTTAAAAAGACACATTTATTATATCTAACTTTCTGGAATCTGTAAAATTTTATGGACGCCTTTCCTGAGATAATGGCCAGAATCTCACACTTCCTTGAGGGATGTGTGAATGTTTTTTAGTTTGTGGACTTGACTAATCTCTACCTGTTGAAACTGTTCCACTGCATTACACACATTAAATATTGGAGCCCCCACAACTTCTGCAAACTGACTCTGCATCTGTATAAAGGGATGAGGAAGGATAACGGTCTCATTTTCCCAGGGTTTTTGAGAAAGCAACAAGACGCTGGCTTGCTCGTATGGGTGAATCATGGCCAACCGGAGGAGACCAAATTCTGTGGTTCGTTTTATTTTCCTACTCATAGAACTCAGAGCTTTAAGTCTGCACATTGTTGACCCAAACAGTAATTGTGGCAAAATAGTTTGTGTCTGTCCTGAAAGAGTGAAAGCAGAGTAACCCTCATGGAGGGACCATGAATTAGTTAAATGATGAAGGGAACCTTTAAACCTCAAAGGTAAGGTCATTGGCAGGTCTGGTGTGGAAGACGGATGGAGATGAGGTTGGGGCAGGGGTGCCTGTTAGGGCAGCAGGGATAAGAAATCAAAGCTATTCTAGTTATTCTTTTTCTTTCTCGTTGTGCTCCGGTATTAATCAATGTAATTGTCCTTCTTTGTTATCTGAATTTTCTTATCTCCTCAACAGAAACAACTCGTGATCATCTGCAGCCCACCATTTCCAGGAGTTAATTTGCATTCACTTTTCCCTTGGGTGATAGGTAGTATCTGTAAAACTTTGAGATAGCCAACAAATGTCAGACACGGGGGGGAACACCAAACCCCAAAATGTCAAACTGGGTGTCATGGGATATGGCAAGTTTCTCGGGAGAAAACGAACGAAGATCTCCTAAGACAAACAACTGAATTCGGGATGAAGGAAGTGTAAGGATGAAGGTTCATGTTATTTTTTTTTTCCTTTCTGCCCAAAGCATGACTCAGCATGTCCTCTTTCACGCGAGGCGAGAGGCAAAACGTGCCCTGATCCCAATGCCTCGGACCACAGTATCCAGACGATCGTCAGGACATCGATGCATTAGTTTAAGTTCCTATGAGCAAAAGGAAGCTTTGTCTTCTTTAAACAGCGTGGCACCCCAAAAGGTGAGGAGACTGCTTACTAGGGCCCTGGCAATCGCAACATCTGACAATGCCGATTATGAAGACGAGGTCCTGGCTGATAGGAATAAACATCTAGATGTCTAAATGTAACCTGCCAGGATTGGTTTTTCTTTTTGTTTTAGTTTTGGCAGGAAGTTCTCTAAATTACAGGAGAACCACTGTTCCTGGATGTACCATAGAAATGCATGTCTCTCTCCACGATGGCTCTTTGGAACAAGCTCGTTGTATTCGTTTCTTATTGCTGTAACAAAGCACCACATACTGGGGGTGGGGGGGGCTTGAAACCACAGAGTCTGTTTCCTGGCTGTCCTCTAGCTTCTGGTGAGGACGAGCTATCCCTGGCATCCACTGGCTTGCAGCTAAAGCAGTCCCATCTTTGCCTCTGTGGTCACATGGTCACATTTACCTTGTGTGGCTCTGTCCTCCTATAAGCACACTTCATACTGGATGAAGATCTGGTCCCCGCTACTCCAGCAAGATCTCTTCTTAACTAATTACGTTTGCAATGACCCTATTTTCAAATAAGGTTATATTCTGTGACACTAGAGGTTAGAACTTCAATATATCTTTTGGGGAATATAATTCAATTTACGACACTAATCTATTCACATGCTTCTTCCAGTCTATAAAAACGATTCAGCCTTAAAAGCTCATAACCAGCAGTTCTCACGGGGTGGTCCCACAGCCTGCAAGACCCTTTACTTAAAGGGACCTATAAAGTAAAAGCTATTTTCATAATAATCTCAAGTAATTTGTCTTTTTTACTCTTATTTTGTCATGACGATAGTGGACTTTTCCAGATTCTCTATGATACTTGATGATGTCAGGTAATGGAATGTGTGTTTGTGTATTATCATGTTTTCTAGAATGTTCTAATGTTGTAGTTTTAGAGAATAAATTTGTGCAGTTTCAGAGATTAACTTAGGTTTATTCTTAGTACTTCTACTGTGCTCTTAATAGCTTTCTTTAAATGCACTTGCTATAATTTCCATAGTCCATTATTGTATAAATGTCATGTTTGAAAGCGTAACATTTTTCTTATGCCTATATACAAACACAATACAAAATAAGTATAAACAGAAATGAAAAAGACATTGAAGTATTTTATAAAGTAAGTATTGCATTACATTAGCTAAAGAAGGCCACGCAGTAGCTTAAAAAAAACTTTGCAGAGTTGACACAGCAGAATGAAAATTCAATAAAGACACTGCAGCTCTGCCACTTCCCTGTGACACAGTAGCTTGTCATATTGAAGACGTAGTTACAGATGTGAAGACTGAGTTAATATTTCAACTACAGAGTTGAACTTTAGCTATTCTTCACCAATGATGCATTTGTAGGAAATGTTTTAAAGTGGAGAGAAAAAAAGCCAGTCTCACTTAAGAATGACCTTAAGAAACACTGAAAGTCATTAGTTTTATTAAATCTCAACTCTTGATTACAAGCCATGCTTTGATATTTCATTGGTGAAATGGGAAGTGTGAGAAAGCACTCTGCAAAACTACGTCCTATCGCTTCTCTAGGACAAACACGGGCACAACTGATTGAATTGCAAGCTGAACAACTGTTGTTTTTGTTTTGTTTTGTTGTTTTCATGTAATATCATTTTTACTCAAACGAATGGCTGACAAACTATGTTTATCCAAACTTGGTCATTTGACAAACGTTTTCTTGACAATGAATGAAGTGAGGCAGTCTAGTTAAGGAGAAAAATTGGCAATAGTTTTTGCCAATGATAAAATCCAAGCTCAAAAATAAAAATTAGAATTTTGGAGACTTTTTATCCTCCACCTTGAATTCCCCAATACTTAGCTTCCCCATACTTAGACTTTCCTGATGGGACTGGTAGTGATATTTAAAAAATGTAAATCTTACATTAATTTAGAATATCTGAGTGATTCAATAGTCAATGTTATAAAAATCACACATGGGTAAAAGATGCATTGAAAGGTCAAGATAGATCAATGGATTTTAGTGTAATAGAAAACCAAAAGTTTATCAGCATGCTTTCAGATTACATGTTGCAAATGACCTTTCAGAAACTACCACTTGGCAAGTCTTATTGTAACAACAAAGAATAAACACAATCATTTGAGAAGCTGATTTCAATGCGCTTTGTTCCAACTCTATACGCGTGTGAAGTTGGATTTCTACACGTTTCAACCAAAATAACATACTACAATGACTGAATGCAGAAGCAGGTAGGAGAGGAGCTGTCTTTCATTAAATCAATCATTAGAAAGGTTTGCAAAAATGTAAAATAATGCACTATTTTCACTAAATAGGTTTTGTTTCCAAATATAGCATTTTTATAAATGTATGTATGTTAGCATTTCATAATTATTTTTAAACAAATTAATACACTTTTTTCAGTTTATATATACATATACAAAGTGACTAAATATGAATAAACCTAAACATATCACATCTCTTTGGGGCCCTCAATATTGTTATTACTAAAAGAGATCCTGAGATCAAGAAGTTTGAGAACTGTTGATCTAAACGATCACTGATCATCTTTCTTTATGCCTTTCCTTGCTCTTCGAATCCAAATTGTTTTTAGCTCAGTTTCACATTCTTTATTTTAAAATCATAACTCTAAGCCCCTGATTTACAGTCCATCTGTGGGAGAATCACTCTCTTAATCTGGAAAATGCTTAATTAGAAGGGAAGGGGAGGCGAGGAAAGGGAAGACAGGGAGAAGAGGAGAGGGGAAGGGAGGGGATGGAGGAGATATGGTTTCCTTCCCCCTGACCCTCCGTCATAACCCAGAAACTAAAGGTTAATACCTGGGGAAGCAGGCAGCTCTCAGGACCCAGAACCAGCACTAAAGCAACATCTGTTCTCACCTACTGCTGCTGTGTTCCACTTGCTGTCAAATATTTTTAACCATTCTGGCACGTGGGATTATTAGGAGGATTAAGTCATAGAACTTATGTAAAGGGCTAGCACAATGGCTGCTGTATAAATAAGTTCAGTGAGTGTTAGATGTTAAAATTATGATTTTCTCATCCTACTCCTAAGAGTCTCTTAGGCAATGATTATATTTTGCTCTTTTTTTTTCCACAAAAGGGTATCATCAGTCTTAAATTATGCCACAAGGGCTGAAAAGAAGAATATTCCAAAACAACATCTGCTTCAGGACGCAACCCAGTGCCTTTCAAAGGAGCCTGAATGAAGTGATTGGGACATATGCTTACCTTCTAAGCATTGGCTTTTGTTGTCCTTTGCCTGTTGCAAAAGAAAAACAGAGCAAACTTGCAGAAATATCCCGAAGATACTTCTTGGTATTTGAGCCTGGCTAAAGGTATAAAATATGAAAAGCCCTATGTGAAAACTTGTCTCTACTTAGAGACCTCTGGCCAGCAAAGACTGACTCCAATACTCTTCGTAAAGCAAACAAGCCTCGGAAAACCTGGCTACTGGCTCCCCAAGCAACTGAAATTCCAACACTAGGAATTTGACTTATTACTAATACAATTTCCTTCATGAAGAGATGTTGGACACAGAGAATATCCCAACTAGGGAAATTCAGATCCCCAATCCTTCCAATTTTACTGAAGCTGTAGGTGTACTTACACAAAAGTTTGGGCAGCATGAAACCACAGCCAGATAGAGAGGCCCTGGACGCTCAGGACTAACTCATCCTTTCCCACTTGAAAAGCATCTTTTGGCCCAAGAATTAGCCAAAGGAGTTTCCGGTTCCTTCGGATTCCAGGTCTCTAACACAACATGGCTTTTTGCACTTTTTTTTTTTAAACCTACCTGTTCAACTAACAAGCAAACTAAGACATTAAGTATTTTTCCACGGCTCCCCACAAATGCAAAATGCTGTTTCTGCTGACATATAAATGAGGCCTTAACAGTTTACAGAATGTTCTCTTACCAGTTTCCTCATTCCATCTTCACAGGAGCCCTCAAAGTGAGGTACATGAAGGTTCCAGTTATAACATAAAAACAACCGAATTCAGAATTAAAAGAACTGAGCTTAAAAAGGTCAGCTGTACTAGCAACTTGCTGTGTGGTCTTATACCAGTCAGATTCATGTCAACTCTGAGAGACAAAAATCTAAAATAATAGTGGTTCAGACAAGATAGAGGTCTATTGATCTTTCAACATAACAGAATCCAGAAGTGAGCAGTCCAGGGCTGGTAAGGTGACACCTTATATTTTATTGTTCCAACATCCTTAACATGTGGCTTTCCCGTGTCTTACAAGAGCTGCTTAGACTTCATCCTTCCTGTCCACATTCCAGCCACCAAAAAGGAAGGGAGAATGGAGAAGAAAGGGAGTGGGGGCTGCAGAACAGCTGTCCTCCAAGCTGCCACAGCCACCTTTCACGTATATCCCATTGGTTAGAACTTGGTCATGTGACAACTAACTGCAAGGGAGGCTGGGAAATGTAGTCTTATTTCAGACCTTGTCTCCAACTAAAAGTCACAGTTATTTTGATAAGGAATAACTTAAAAAATGGATTTTGAGGGACCACCAGCAGTCTCTGCTACAACCTCAAGCAAGTTCCATAAACTCTCTGGGCCTGTTTCTTTATCTGAGAAATACATAAACCCTGACTTCACAGGCTGGCCCTTGAGCAAGGCTGAAGCATTGGACTGGTCACTGATCGCCAGCTTTGGGGCAGATAACACCTATGATTTGGGGCAGATAGAACCTATGATTCTCATGATAGGTAAGCTTCCAAGACACAAAGTGTGAATTAACAGGTACCCAGGCAGGAGCGCTGAGGTGTCAATGCCAACCACAGAGCCAGAAAGAGAGACGTTTCTGGATGTGATGGGGGCAGAGGAAAAAGTCACATTAGAAAGTGAAATCAACCAAAGATGATGTGATGAAGTGGGAAAAAGAAAAATGCACCCACGTCGTTGCCTGGAACTCCAGCTGCTCAGTAGCATTGGTTATTTGTCTACACTGAATGCTGGTGTACAGGAGTGAGTTTCTGGAAGAATCAATTCCTTTTTAAAGTCTAGGTTCAGTTCAGGGTATGGTAACGGTCACACGAGATGGTGTGCAGAAAGTTTCACGACCTGTACAGCTCCACCCATTAATAAAAAATTAATGCTATCTTATCACTCTTTTTTATTCTAATTGGGGACTGTACCTTAGAAATCCTAAGTGTCCAAAATGAATGTTTCTGACCATGGGAGTTAGGAGCCCCTATAAAAGAAACCAGTAAAGGTTACCCCTTTGATTGCGAACACAGTTCTCAGCTGCCCTGCAGTCCCAGACAAGAGGAATGGAGTTCAAGATCAGAGATGAGGAGACCTGGCTTTACTTCTTACTAGCTTGGTGGCCTTTGAATTTCATTTTGCCAAACTGGGCCTCAGTGGACCCAACCAAAAAATTAGAAAATGAGGCGATATGTGATTATCCAAGAACTAAAGTTCAATTTAGATCCTGGATCCACAGATTAAATAAATATTAACAGTATAATTTCTATGTGTCTCATGCTTTTCCAGAAGCCAGTTGGCTATAACGTATTACCCAAATATAAAGCAGTGTAAGGCCATCAGTAGGAGGGTAGGTGTGGAGGCAAACTGCCTAGACTCCTGGTTCTGCCACTTCTTTGGTGCATGACTAAGTCACTTAAGTTCTCAGTGCTACAGTTTTCTCACCTTCAAAAGAAGGATGATAGTAATGTATAGTTCATATGACTATCGATGCATGGAAGGTGCTTCTGCAATAGTTTCTGCATGCACCAAGTGTTAAACACACATTCACTTGTATTAACGATGTTGTTTTCATTGTCCCACCAAAGCAATTGCTTAGATTGACCATCTGTAGTTCTTATCCTTAGCATCACCATCCGGATCCTTCAATAGATACCATTTTGGGCAACTACTATATGCCAAGTGATGAACAAGGACGTGGGGATCCACTGTCTCTTACCAACATCGCCGGAACTGTTAACTGTTATTGTTAGCAGAAGGAACTGATGCTTTGCCCAAGCTCACACTGTTGACTTGTAGTAGATCTGGGATCTGAACGAGGACTTTCTGGCTTCTCCAACCATGTTCTTTCAGTCTCTACCTATTTTTTTTGTCTGTCCATACTTGATCTTTGCTGGTTATTTGTTTATTTTACCTCTCTGGGTAGGAGAAAAATTCCATAAAAAGGAACTCTGCCTACATCACCACTAGCTGCCCTAGACAGGGGAAGGTCTTTAGCACAACATTTGAGGTCTCCCTGGTCTGATATTTGTCTGTCTGCCTCTCCAATCTTATCCCTTCTTATGCTTCCTTGCTGTTCTCTCATTGATATACTCCTTTTCCATCATGAACTCTTCGTAGCTCTTCAAAAGAGGCATCCCCACTCCTATAATCACGTGTCTCTGTCCTTGCCACTCATGGTGCTCCCCATGCTCCTCTTTCCTCTGTTCATTCTATGGGATAACTCAGGTTTCTTCTTTAAGACTCACCTTAGTAAGTGAATGTTATGATTTAGAGAGGGAAGGAACAATAAGTGCAGTCTTCACTGAGACCCGTTCCAATTGGATCTTTATTTATAGCATCTCTCTACCTCTATGGAATGGGGAAAGATATGCATTTCCTCCCTTTCCTACAACATGTGAGCCTTCCCTCAAGTTTCCAACTGAACTCTTATTCTTCAAAAGTTTATTGACCTTGAACTCTGTGCCAAACTTACTTAGGGAGGGCTGACCTTCTGAAGGTACAGTGTACACTGACCACATCCCTAAATATGTGCAGTTATTCCTGTTTCCCAAATGCAGCCCTGTGTATTTATCGGGATAATTTGCATTTGGAACCACAGCCATAGATAGTAAATATAGCCATTTCAAGCACACTAAACAGCAACCAAAGACCTTCCGTGCATCTGAACTCCCAGCTTGTGTTTGGTTCTCTCCAGGTGCTCCTGAAAGCATAAGTCAGCTACAGTGGCTCTCCCAGGGCTGAGATGAGTACTTGTGCACATAACTATTATGTTCTAGTTTATGGCACATTCACTTCAGACAAGCACATGTACCTGTCCTCGTGTTCGTTTGGGGAAAATGGGCCAGTTGGGCTCAGTATATTTGCATTACGTGTCTTGGAAGTGAAATAGATGAGATGAGGCTGTTTTCTTAGTCCTTGACAAAGGATGACTCTTTGAAGAACAACAATCTTGAGGATCCCACATTAGAGTAATATCTTATCAGAGCTGTGGAAAGGATTTTGTGAAAGAAGGTCTGTAGTTTAGTTTAAGGAACATTTGCACCAGCTGGATATAAAAGGGCTCTTGGTAAAACAGAAGCTTGGTTGGTGTTGTGGAAAGGGCACAGAGATGAAAATGAATAAATTCCAGTTCTGTTACGTGCTGTGAAACTTTGAGCAAACATCTTAAACTCCTCTAAACCTAAGTCATTTTAGCTGTAAAATAAGAATAGTAATAATTTTTAATACCTGGAGGAGCTGTAATCATTAAAAGACATTATCTCTGCTGCTTGCCTTGGAAACTAGAGCCTTAGAGATGACTGAAGATATAAGGAACTAAATGCGCTGAGCTGGCATACAGTCCAGCTAAAGCTGAGTAGCACTTCAAGTTCTGGGTTCAGATCCCTGCTCTGAGAGCCCAGTGACCTAGTCGTGACAGTCCCAGAAAAAACTAACCAAAAGACACAGAAAGTAGAGGTAGATAACAAATGCTACTGTAGCTGGAAATTTGAACTTGAACCCTATCTCAAAATTAAGTTGGGAGGAGAATAGCAACTTATCTAAAAATATAAGTGGGTCCTCGTTGGTGGTTATTTAGAAACTTCAGTTGAATCATGGGTAGGCACTAAAGAAAGCTTTAGTCTTTTCAAAATAAAATGGAAAAGTAAGTATGTGCATGTATGTGTATGTCCAGGTAAGTAGGTGCGTAATTCTGAGGAAACGTAAGTAGAGAAGTGGGGAGGAGGATGACAGAAAGAGAAATGACTAGGATGGCAGAAGAGGACAAAGATACGTGATGCTCAAATTAAAGTTATTCGCACTGACCTAAAGTGCCATTATCTCAAAAATTCAGGAAAAATTTCCATGCCGACTCTGGCCTTGTGTATGTTGTACATTTTTTGTGGTTATAAAGGGGAAAGTTTGAGTTTCCTGGATCAATGGCATGGAAAAGATAAAGGAAGAATGACAAGACACAAAATGAGCAAAGATAGCCAATAAGAGCCAAAGATGACCCTGAGAACGTAAGCATGACCCTTTGATACGCCATGGAGTACTCCCTAAAATATTAGAAAGAGTATTAAACTTTTCTACAAGGTATGGAACACGGGATTGAGATAATCTTATCTAGAACTTAAGGGGTCGATGTAGATGTGACATTTACAATGAGGAAAAAAAAGTACCCCAAGGATGAGATTTTCCGAAATCTTCATGATGATTGGATGCCCTTGTTGCCATCACTCTCTTCAGGGGGCTAAGTCTTCATTACAGTCTACTTAGATGAATGGAAAGTCAGACTATGGTACTGTAACAACCTTGAGGAAAGTTCTCCTTAAGATAGCTTACGGATGTTTACAAAAGAAGATACCTTTGGCAAATAAAGAATGGCCTACCCAATGTCTGTTGACCAGAATGCCTTCTCCAGGAAGTGCCAGAATATAGTGACTATGCCTTTATCTGCTTCCTTCTCTGGATGTACTATTCTCATTAACTTCAGTTGGCACTTTCTCCCTTTCTTCATTTTATGAATACTACTCTCTGTGACTCAAACTTACCATGCTCCTATAGCCTGGACTTTGCTAGCTACCTCCAGATTGGAACAACCTCTTGAGTCATTTCCACTCTGTTATTTTGGACTGCTTCTTTTAGGGCTAGCTAATTTCCTCTACCATGTGCTGACTTTGTGATTTAGCTTTCAGAGGATAATCTTATTTTTCTCTTTCCCAAGTCCTCAGAAGACAACTTGCTTTAGGCCAGAGAATGGAAAGCTAGTGTAATGAACTTGGCACCGAGCTGATGTTCAATAAATATTAATCCTCTCTTTTTTCTTTGGGGGATAGGAAACCATTACAATCTATAGTGAACAAGTATTTAATAAGTGCTGGAAGAGAGTAGTAAGTTAATATCGGTGGCTGCCATTTAAAATACGTTGGCAACGTAGGTTAAGAACTCTTACATGTTTTATTAGAAGATTAATAATATGGATTGTAACTTAGTTCCAAGGGTATTGCTGAGATTGAATGAAAAGATTATTAATTATAGTTGCAATACATCTTGGCAAAAGGGTTTTGCTTCTAAAGTTATCTGGAAGCTAACATGAGTTAGTATGAACCCATGGAAGTAAAGAATTATTAAAACTGCGCATGCCACTAATATGTTCTTATCATATGTTTATCCTTATACATCTATCTCTTCTACTAGTGTGTGAAATTCTTGAAGGCAGGATGTATGTCCAAACAATCTTCTATGGCTAACATCTAGCAGTGCCTGCTACAGAATGGGACTCGATAGATGTTTATGGAATGTGAGTTGAATATAAAATTGATTTTTCCATTTAAGAAATTACCTTGCCAATGGAATGACTATATCCACTTTATTGTATTACTGTGTAAACGTTCAGTTCTGACTCTGCATTTCTCTCCAGAGCTCATATTTCTCCTCCTTGCGTTTGGACCTTTTGTAAAGGAATGAGGAAATACAATTTGAAGGTTGGGGTGCGGTGGAACCTTTTCTTTCAGGTTTGGGTATCTTGGGTTTGTTTTATTTTGAGAGGACTGCTCAAGATTTGAATACTAAAATATGTGCTACTTATCAAAACAACCACTCCAAAGTTGGGATGGAAAGAACAAAATAAGGAAAGATGTTTGGCTCATAACAGAACTGTAACAGACTCAGAAGCTCTCTACTTCACTTACTGTGCATGCTGACACCGCCTAAACCCCCACATCCACGGACAGAAAAAGAGCACAATTGAGTTCCAGAATTGCTCTAAGCAGCTAGCAAAGGACAGAAAAAAAAAGAAAACAAAACATATTGGGATCCTGGATGGGAAGAATGGGAGAGACACGCATATATATTGTGTGACTACTCTGAGCCATGTGCTGTGCATGAGGATGGCTTTCTATGGTTTGGCTCAATCCTATAGGAAACACCATTAAGCTTCATATTCTGCAGATCCAGCCACTGATGTGCTCGCAATCAAGGGGATGAGATGCTTACTTAGGTCTGTCTGGCTCAAAATGTCTATATGTTTCTACAAAACCCATATTTATTGCTTATGCATTTCTGGCTCATAGAATCACCTGGAACATTAGGGAAAAAATATACATTTTTGGCCTCCATCTGGAAATTTGGACTAGTTAAGTTTGGTGTAGGGGTTAAGCTTATAACATTTTAAAAATCACACAGGTTGTTTTTATAACAAAGCAAGGTTTGAATCCTCTGCCTCCCACTCTGCCTTCTTAGAGATATCCAAGGTGTCAAATATCCCAGAACGTCAGAATAGCCCAAGACGGTTTAGAAGCAAAAAGGCTTTAACTATCTCCACCATAATCTCCCTCATCTCCTGCCCCTTCATTATTTTATCTATTTCATTTTATGAACAATAAAAATGTATTCATGCCATGTAAATTCAACTTAAAGCACCCCTTTTTAACCTATTGCCCCCCACCAAGACTCTCCTACTCAAAAATCCTGAGGTCCACTCTAGAGAGCGCTTAGGTTGCTCAATATCATTCTAGAAAGTCTAGGCAAAAAAAAAAAAAAAAAAAAAAGCAGTGAATCAAATGATGGTCCACATTAATGCAGTTTGAAGGAAGCTGAAGGTTCTCTACCTAACTCTTCCTCCCCATGTCTGGCTTTTTGTCTCTGTTTCTGCATCTCTGTTTCTCTGTAATATTGTGGATAATCTATGAATATCTCTCTCTTGCCACTAAGCTTTGAAGTGCTTGCGAGTTCTCATTTATTAAGGCGAGGCTCCTGGGACCCTCTCTATAAACGATTTACTTTGGAGGAGTCAACTCTTAAGCCAGTGTTTGTGGAACATTTCCCTTGAAGTGCCCTAATGACAGAGGAAAGTTAGTTATGCCCACGGAAGCCGAGGAAACAAAACCATAAGATTCTATAAAAAGCAAGAACTTCATTTAAAGTTTCTAATTTTTCATAAGGTTTCATGTGAACTTGGCTATCTGATTCAAAATATATCCATATTTACTATAGTGTAAAAAGTCTATTTTTTCAACATCTTTAAATAAAATCTTTACATATATATGTATAATTTATTAAATATATATGCAATATGCATGCATATATAGAGATTTTTTTTCTTATCTAAAGGCTTTACCATCCCCATGTACAGATAAAGGTATACCGCATTCACCACGTAACACCACCATGCAATAATACCTCAGCCTAAATAAGTTTGGTAGATTGTTTAACCTTCCCAAGACAACGTGACCCAGAATGGAAATTCCTTAAATAGGAAATAAGGTCCCAAGCAATGACTTGACTGTGCATATACCCCAATGAGCATTCAATGAAAGGTACCCTGTCTATTGACAGTTGGAGGAGGGGACCACTTGGGGACAGACTCTACTGCCCACATCTCTTTTTCTCAACTTCAGCTTGAGTAGTGAAGTCTGAATTACTTTCCAGATCCCATGTCACTTCCACATATCTTATCACGTTTGATCTTCATGCTAAGTTTGTACAACCATCCGAGCAAAAATTGTTATTCTCCTTTAACAGAAGAAAAAAAAAAAAAGCGAGGAACAGCCAGATGACCAGATGTGCCCAGAATCACACAGATCATTCTAGTCTCTTTCTCCTCTCCCATATTTCTGCTACACCCAGCAATCTCTTAGGTATTTTCATAAGTATAAGACACACTCAGTAAATTATAGCTGAACTGAATTTATTATCATGAGTACAAAGCTTAGATTTGCAGCTCAATTCTTCCACCCTTCTGAAGCTGCTCACTACAAAACCTCATGCTGTATCGCAAAAATGCTAATGCTAATTTGACTAATAATATTTGTGCGTCTCCCCACAAACCAACTTTCAGAGTATAAATATTGAACTGTTCACCACCCAACCGAAACAACTCCTCCTGAGTTATCACTAAAAATTCGAGACTATTTTTTTAAGTTCCAGAAGGCTAGACTGGTCAATATTTGTAAATATTAATGACTCTGTTTTTTTTTTTCCTGAGTAGTCCAATCTGATAACAAAGCATCCAAACTGGGCTGGGGTCTGTGCTAAATAAAACTTTCATTTACATGAAATGTGCTTTTTAGCCAGGATGGGTTGGGGTACAAAGAGGCACATTTCAGCCAGAGATCTTGACTCTTTATCGCTCATCAGTCAAGGTGAAAAGCTCACTGAAACTCCAGTGAGATTGGATTTAACATAAACTTCCTGAGTGAATTCCATTATTGCTAAAATAACTAGAAGGAAATCATTTAAATATTTTCCAGAGTGCCAATACTGGGGCTTATTTAGCTTTTGACGGATGGAATTTTGAAAAGAGTTCACCCTCCCTCCAAAGTGTCAAAGATTGCTTAAGTTTAATATCTAGAAAGAACATTAAAAGAGTATTATTTCAACCTTCCTGCTAATGAAACATACCCTGATAGAACTGAATCAAATTCTACTTTAAGTATCCAGTAATGGACATCAGTACTTCCAAAGGGACATCATTCTCCTGGGGGACATAAAATTATGTTGGTAAATACAAACCAAAGTGAAGTAAAACCATGAAAGCTGACTGCACCCCTTCTTCAGAGAAAAGAAATGGGTGATAATTTTCTCATAAACTTATAATGGTCAGGTTTAATATGGTCATGGAGAGAACAGTTAATAGTTCAAACGTGTATTAGAAACCTCGTTCAGTTAAAAGAAAAACATGCAACCAGTTCTTAATTTGTTAAGATGGAAATGATCAAATTTCCATTTTTAGGATACAAAGGAAAATAAATACAGTATGAATGTTATTCTTAAGGAGTAATTACTCGTTATGTGGAAATGATTTTAACTTGAAAAATGAATTCGTACATTATATTATTTTTTGTGTAATTTTAAAAAATCAGCATGGTGTAGAATTGGACATGAGGCACCTTTCAAAAAGCCAAAAATAAAAATTTGTGTAATCTCTTGATAGTCATTCATTTACCCTATTAGCTTTTCAATATTTTATATTTAGTGAGCACCTACTGTGTGCCAGACTGTGACATGCCAGAGAACAAGGATGAATAACACAGTCTCTGATGGAAGGAGTTTGCAATCTAGCAGACAAGACAAATAAATCAAGGATTCAGGCCTTTGATGATAACTTTAATAGAGAAAGTTTGTCCTCTTGACCTTATTCTCCTCCTGTATGTATTATAAGATTTGGACAAAGAGTTCTTTGAGTCTCCTTACAGTTCCAAGCAAATAATTTCTAAAGATTTGTGGGCAACTATATTATTAGTATGAGGGTCTATTCTAACCTTCATCGCAGTTCAACAGAAACAGCCTTAAAACATCTCTTGGGGATGGAGAGCAAGGCATAGGAGATGCAGACTGCAGTAAGGTCATAGCTGGGTGGAGAGCCAGAGGAAAAATAGCGTAATCAGGGAGATCATTTCACAAACTATGTAAATGTCTCATCCATGACTGTATACTTGAAACTTATTTTAAAAATCTCTAATCGGCGTTCTAGGAGTGAGAGAGAGAGTGGAAAGGAGAAATTTATGGGGATGGATACTTTTAAGCACCTAATATTATTAGTCTTTATCATACTGGGTGTTTTACATTCAGTGTCTAATTTCAGCAAAAGAAAAATCGCACCAAGCTAAGTATTAATATGTCGATTTTATGACTGAGGAAACTAAAGCTGTGTGGATTATACCACGTGACTGAAATGAAATACTAGCAACGACCTGAGAAAGATCTAGACCCTTCTAAATGTCTAACAAAACTTCACATTGTAAGACGAAGGCCAGTCCACGCCAAGGCTTTGAAAACTGCATTCTGACTTTAGCTTTTTCCGCATCCTTTCTCATCGATGGGGACATTGTTAGTCTGTTTGAATTTAATGTAACAAAGCTCTTAAGTCACCTTCCAAAATCATATCTGTTTTAGAGATACAAAGATGAATGAGACACGATTTCTCCCTTCAAGGAGTTTGAATCTAGCACAGATGAAAGGTTAACACAGAAGCAGAGAAGTAGAGCAGTGCAAACTATGCTGGCTGTAAGAGACATTTAAACCAGGTGCTGTTGTTCAGTGAGTCACCACTGGCACCCTCCGTGATTGGACCCCACTTCCTTCTCTTCCCTCTGCTCTCTTCTCCCTCCCACGAGCCCCACACCCAGCCACGTGACATTTCCTCAGGTCCTGAACACCGGATGCAATGATTCTTCTAAGCCATCTTCTCTACAAGTCCTCGTTCCCCTGCCCACATCACTCACCCCCATCCCACTGACATCTCGTCAACTGGTTAACTCCCACCTGTCTTTTAGGACAGGCCTCAATCTGTGAGCTCTCCAGTTCGCAATAGGTGCCCTGTTTATTTTAACCATATTACCTGGGGTTAGGTATGGGGATCAAGAGAGAAAAAGTGGAAAGAGTTTTACAGTTTTCTTTCTCACAGTTCCCTGCAGGGCCACACAGGGAAGCACGGGGACCAATCAGGAGGAGGGAAAGGAGAAGGGAGAAATGTGAGCAGGTCCTATACTTGGTTCCCACAGGAAGAGCAGGCAAGCAGGGCAAGTAGGTGTAGACTTCGCAGCTCCTTAAGAAGGGAAATTGATTAGCCTCTAGTCAAAGTCTCAAAACTAAATCAAGACAAGATTTTTAAAAACACTATTAAACTGTTGTGTCATCTTAGACACCCCGGACAACTCCTACCACAAAATGCATGCTGCGTATGGTTCCTTGTCACATTCCTTGTCTTTCCCGCTGGAGTAGACTGTCTTAATGAGGGCAGGAACGGCCCTGGCTTCCACATCCGGGAGCCGCCTGATAAATGAGAGTGAGTGGCGGCCATACTGTGCTTTTCACAAGGACCAGCAGCACCCACAGAGCTGGAGACCCTGACAACAGACAGAGTGGCCACACTTCCAGGTGGGTTAGGAAGCAGTTACTGAGAAATAACAAACGGTCTTAGGTTTTCCAGGTTCACATTCATAGAGAAATATCAAAGTACACAAGACTACAAAAGATAATGAGGTCTGATTAAGAAAAACTTTATATGTTAGGCTAAGGAACGTGGATTTTAGCCTGTGTGCAATGAATAATCACCAGGCCCCAGCGTAAGAAGATGGTCACACCAGTAAGTACCATGGGTTGCTTCTCAAGAGGGAAAAGAAATAGGAAAAATGAAAGGTGTCCCACCACAAAAGATGCCCAGTGTTCAGCTGCCACAGGTCACAGCACAGACACTGTGACGTCTATAGCCAGCCTTCACGCGCAGTTCACAGCAGGGCCTGCGATGACATGCTGTCATGTTTTGATGAACCCCAAATGAGCTAAAGGAAATCCTTCCTCTCTTATTATTAGTAAATTCCAGCTTGTTTTTCACATCTTTTCCCAGTGGAGCATGAGTAGGTGAAATAGAACGCTCTGGAAGTATAGCCAGTGCATATTCCCAAGTAATATGGAACGCCTAACGTATAACTGCTAATGTTGTCAAGGGTCAGGTCTCTAGGAGAGTTACATTTATCTGATGACAATTCAACCATCTTTAAATCTCTGTTGAATGACCATTCTGCTCTCTTATTAGGGGAAAACCATACGTGCTGCGATATCGTACTAGTTTATTATTTTTCTTCAGACACAGACATGACACCATAACATTAAGAAGCCATGTCGTTGGCCATACTCAAACAAATAAAATACACGAAAAGCTGCACTCTGTGTGACGGATCGCAGGATTTCCATAAGAACATGGAAATGGAGATGCAGACATCTGATTTGCTCAGTTCCTCATGACCCCTCTGCAGCCTGCTCCATACGAGACACAAAGGGCTTTTGTGACGCGCATGCTGTGCATCACAAATGGAGATCCCAGGCCAAAGAAAATACACAGTTAGCAGAAGAGTAAACCCAGGATGAAAAGCACTGAGGTAGCATCAATAGACGTCGACTACGCCATCGGCCCCATCTGGTTAGAATCACATCCTCACAGCTGGAGCTGGAGGAGACCCTCCAGGCCAGCCCATCCATACCCTTGCCAACACAACAATTATCTTTTTGAGGACCAGGTCCGGTTCAGTTTCACACGTCTCAAGAGACGAGAATTCCACAGATTCCGCGGGCGAGATATTTACCATATTATTTAAAGAGGCAAGTGCAGTCATAGGACAGAGTTCAGTCAGTAAATTAATGGTGTTCAGACTCTGAAACATAAGGGGTTGGCTTTTTTAAGTAGATATTTTCCAAGTAGATAGAAGACAGTGTTTGGCGCCTGGGGAATCACGGTTGAGAGAGAAATAAGACTCATAGTTACAAAATAGTCACAGGGAGCGTAGGAATATCGCCAATAATATTGTAATAACTATGTATGGTGTCAGGCGGGCACCAGAGTAATTGGGGGATCACTTCATGAATCATACCAATGTCTGTCTAGGCAAGTTACATTTATCACTATGCTGTTCACCCGAAACTAATATAAAATAATATCGAATGTCAACTGTCATTGCAAAATAAAAAATACAATTAAAATTAAAAAATATTGCCCAAATCTGAGAGTTAGACTTAAAACTAAAGCATAAAATTTTTTTATTCCAAATTCTTTGCTTTTCTCTTTGTATGTAATTGTATGTTGAATGTCTGCCTCTGTCTAAAATATTTTCTTGATTGATAGTTTTATTGCAGAATCCTCCCAAAGGATTCAGGATTATTTTAGAAAATTGGATTCACTTGAATTCTCAATACGAAATCCAAATATGGAAGGATTTGTAATTTCAGAGGATTCAGCAATGAGGTTGGTTCTACCGCAGATTATTTTTCTTTGTCGGTTCTCTCAGTGTCCCAGCCTGTGATACCCCCACAGGGCTCCTGAGCTCATCCCCCTTCCAAAGCAAAAGCGTCTCCGACACATCCCTGAGAACCGGCTGGTCAGCGTCTGCTTCACCCCCTCTAATGATGAAGCACTCACGGCTTCAAAAGCTTGCTCGATCTGTTGCTAGGGTAACTAACTTATCCTGGTTTTCCCAGAACTTTTCTGGTTTTATAACTGAAAGTCTCCTTCTGGGCAACCCACTGTTGAAATGGTGGGTTATCCCACCAGTGTTGAATGACAGAAATCATTAGAACCCACTTTTAGTTGTTTTTTTTAATAAAACCTGCCTTGCCATAAGTCTGCCTAGTTTTCTTGATTTTCCCCCATAAGTGTCTATCCTTCAACCAAAGTTTGTTTCTTGCTGATATCAGGATCGTCTCTGTTTTGCTCCTGCTGTAAAACTACAATTTCCAGCATGGCCTCGCCATAAACCATTGGATCCATAGGTCACAGAGATAAACTTCTAATCTTTGGGCTCAGTAGACAGAGCCTGATAACCCACTAGCAACAATCTATATCATTTAAACAAAATATTCTTCCTACAAGGCTATAGTGTGTTTTGCAATTATTCTCCTAGTTTCCAGATGGAGTTTTATGCTAGTTCAATGACAATAAAAATAAGTATAGTCTATTATAATCTATCTAGAAACAAGTATAGTCTATTATAATAGAAATAAGTATAGTCCATTATAATAGAAATAAGTATAGTCTATTATAATCTAATTTATTAATAGTCACTGATTCTTAAACAAAATTATTTATTTTCTCATTGCTTGAGGGGGAAAAATATTATCATCTAAGGTTTCAGCATTGAGCATAATGTGTCTCTGAGAGTTGAACTTTATTTACTTATTTATTTTTATTTTTCTTTGTTCTTTTTCTCTTTTCTTTTTAAATATGAGTGCACCCCTTCCTCTTTGGGAGGAAAAACCATGTCTACATTATTGGGTGCAGGGGGACCACCCAAACCAGGAAATTCATGTTTTATGAGTTTTCCCCCCAAATCAAAGCAACAGGGTGATGGTCAACATCATCCTTTCACTCCCACTGGGTACTTTCAGGGAGGTGCTTTTGGGGGCAAAAAAATGCTTTGCTGTGAAAAGCACATCCACTTCATAGCTTTCTTTCCTGCTGAAAGTCCAGAGCTGTATACAGCTCTGCACCAGCCCAGACAGGTGTCCACGCTGCTCTGACTTGCTTGTCACTTATGATCTGTCACTTAGTAGATCACTTCGTAAACCTAGTTCTTGAATGTACATTTTCTTTATGTAACAACAACAAAGAAAACAACAATAATAAAAAAAAATACCCAAATTATGATCACCGTGGTAAATCTAAACACTTTGAGAAGCAACCATGTCTGGGAAAGATTTAGGTTGGTGGTACCTTTGGGAAGGCTGACAATGCATCTACTAAATGGAGTAAGACTTTGAAGGCCTAAATTTTTAAATTATAGAAAGTCAGAATAAAATGGGGCTTTAGCGATCATTTAGTTCAATCATGTCCATTTCGCAGATGGGAAAAGTAAAGTCCAGGGAGCAGAGATCATCACGCTAATGGCCAGTGGCTAAGTTCTGAAGATGGCCAGATGGACCTCTCCTGCTAATTTAACGAGGCGAACAGTGATTCTTCACCTGTGGGGTGATGAAGCCCTTCAAGACTGGGGTGATATTATGGGAGCCAGAAAAAGCACACACGCTCTCAAGTTCTCACGTATAACTTCAGGAGATGCTTATCCCTTGCGAAGCACACCTGAGATGCCCTGTTCCATGCTCCAGAAGTCAATATTTTTTTTAAAGAATCAATTTTTTTTGTTTTATGTTTATATTAGGGCTTTTAAGCAAGTTCTGCATGAACAAATTCTTTGGATACAAAGTTTAAAAACCAGATATTTACCTGAAACAGTAGCAGAGTGGGAGCTTGGCAATGTCACTCAAATGGGATATCTAGATCAGATTGTTCTGTATCTAACCATGATTCAAACTTCCTACACAAATTTTTTTTAAAAAACCTTTTATTTCAGTTTTCCCAATGTTAGCTATATGAACTATACTCCAGTGCATATATTTGATACGTAAATAATGAAATGGCTGATATGTGTAACTAATATTTATCATGTTCTAACTCTATACCAAGTATATGCTCTATACAAAATAAGCTGGGTTTTATTGTACACATTTTATCGTTGAAAAGAATTGAAATCTAGAGAGGTTCCAACATTTCCCAAGGTCATCGCCCAGGGGGCTCATGCCCTTTCCCACACCCTCCCCCACCTCTGATTGCAAGATAAGAGATATTTGACAATGTCTGGAGGCGTTTTTTCATTGTCATAACTGGGAAGGTGCTATTCACATCGAGTATGGAGAGTCCAGGAATGCCACTAAATATCTTGCAATTTACAGGACAAACTCCTCCTATGACAAAGAATTACATGGCCCAAAATGCCAGGACTGTCGAGGCTGAGAGACCCTGAACTAGTCGATGGCATATTGAGAATTCAAACCCAAAGAACACGAATCCAGAGGGCACACTCAATATCTGCTCTTGAAATGCATGTTTAATAATATGCTTTATCAAAATAATCTATCGTTTTGCAAAAAGGCCACGCGCACTTGACAGATTCTAACTCAGAGTTTGTAGGGTCTGAGAGGTGGGTGTGAGCACTTCTGGGTACAATGTGGCAGAGCTCCCCACACGTACGTGCTAACGGAGCTGGTGGGAAGAATGGAGCCTGCCCCAGGGAACCTCAGGGGTCAGGTCTATACCTAAAAAAGATTCTGAAGATCGTGGCTGGGTCACGTCTTATTGAGAAAGGTGCTTTGCAAAGATTCATAAAATGAAAACTCAAGTAAATTTGTGCATTCAATATTCAATTATTTTTTTCCAAGTATCTCTTGTACAATGAGCTGAGATTGGTATGATTATTATTAAAGTGGTAACTCGAGGTCTGGTGACACCCAGAAAGATGTCACCAGGCTGGCATTGGCTTCAGCTAAGTCCGGGTCACCAGCTCCTGTCTGGTCTATCGCTCCCCTGGCAGGAGCCGGGGATGTGCTCAGGGGCCTATGGAGGGATCATGACTTTAGAACCAAAACAGAATGAGGACAGAGCCATCGTGTCACAAGGCCCGAGGGCAGCCTGTGGCTGGGGCTGACTTCTACAAGCCCCGGTCTTTACCTCCACGCAGGAAATCACGAGGGTCTTGGCAGTTGCCCACACTCAGTCAGTCGTGGGGTTCAGCTCCCAACAGCTCCTTAGCATTTGCTTTAAGCCAGTGATCCTTAGGGTGAGGCCCCAAGGGGGCCATAGAGACTAAGACTTGTCCTTTGGGCCAGATATTCAGTTTACATTCATGTCACAAGTACGTCACGAGCATTTGATGTTAATTGCACAAGTTTTCATAGCACACACACTGGTGGAATGAAGAAGGATCTAAGACAATTATTTTGCTCTTGAGACTTGCACTCTATTAGTAAAATAACGAATGAGACTGTTTTTAAAAAAATGCAGTATTCATTTACTCACAAGACGTTTGAAAAAACATCCACGGTGTGCAAAAAAAGGAAAACAAAGATGAATATAGGAGCCTCCTCCTCAAACAGCTTCGAATGCTGAGCAAGAAGCAGAGAGATGATTTGATAAGAAGAGAAAAGAAAGGAAAAAAAAAGAGGAGGGAAAGAAAGAGGAGAGGACAGCAGATGAAAGAAATTTAGGTATAAATTCAGACTCTCATTTTTCCTTGTTGAATCACCTTAGGAAACTTATTGAACTTTATGAGGCTCGGTTTCCTCATCTGTGAAATAGGCACCATTATATCTACTTTATAAATGAACCAAAACAATTTTTAAGTGCTCTGTGATCAAAGTACAACCATGGGCTTTCACTTGCTCTCAGGTCCAGAGATGCCCCAAAGAGATACCCCTGGCTTCTGCCAGCTCCAAAGAACCCCATGCTGGCTAAGCTCCTCCCATTCTCCCCACCAAGGATGCTCCAATCCAGAAGGACCAAAGGGATCCAGACCCTGAGGCTAGGGACTAGAAGAAAACAGAAGAGAGATTTGAGCCAAACACAGGGTAATCGAAGACCCACAAGGACAGGTACAGAAGACATAAGTTCTCTCAGAGAGCCCCAGGGTGTCCCTTAGGTGACAGGCTTTCCGAGCATGTCTTAGGCTGACGAACACCCACAGTGAACACTGTCTTCCTGTGTTTTAATCTTCAGTCCTGGCTGTGCATTGTTATCACCTCTGGAGCTTGCCTGTCAATGCAGATATCACCCCACTCCAGACTGATGGACCAGAATCTCTGGGGGTTGAGCCCAGGACGCTATATAGTGAAGAAGCGCTTCAGGTGATTCTGGAGCAAAGCCAGGTGTGAAATCACAGCAGTGGAGCCTCATGGGGTTAGGGGGGAGAAAATAAAAAACCTTTTCACCACTGGCTTAGGCTCCACAATGCGCAAAAATCACTCTTAAGAGGAGTCACGTTTGAGCTCCTACATGAGAGGACAGATCCTGTATTTGACCGTATGATTATTAACCTGTCCATCTACCTGGATGGTGTCCCATCTTGTGTGTCCCATCTTGGGGACAGCACTGTCATTCCTTTCCTCTTGGGCCCACATCCATCCATACACCAAATCCTGTCCATCCAAGTTTTCTTAATATTTTCAATCCTCCTCATTCTCCTTTCTCCATTTAGACTCCCTTCATTCACATCCTCGTTATCTTTTCTCTTTTGAAAGCCTATTTTAATTATCTGAATAAAAAAAAGATACGATTAAATATTAAGGTGAAAAAAGAAAAGAGAAAGGTGAGAGCCAGCCCACGAAAGAACTGCTACCTACAGACTCTGCTGGGGTCTTTGCGTGTCACCTGATTTTAACCCTCCCAACAACCTCGTGACTTCAGTTGTCACCTCAGACCACTCTAGATAGGAGAGGATGAAATGGTCCATGATTATTTTCAATGCCACATGGATAATAAATGGCCAAGAAGGTTCTTACACCCAACGTCCTTCCTACAGCCAAAAGTGTTTCAATGAGTTTCACAACCATTGCTAGTCTGTCCTTAATGGCCGATCTGCAATCCAACAGCTTTGATGAATTTATTTTTATTTGCTTTGCCTGATGGACATGGCGACCAAATGTTCCTTGTCACTCAACTATTATACTTTCATACACGTGAAGCCTAAAAACCTCTTTTAATTTTCTAATTAATCACTGTTTCATGGGCTGAACTCAGCTTCCATTGAGAGAGTGGTCACAGATTGCTGGCACTGTCCTTGGCACTGGCAGGGGGGAGGGGCAGGAGGGAGGGAGACGACAAGTTCACTGCCACTGGAACACTTGAGTCCCATAGAAGCATGACAAATGATAACCAGGCCAATTAGTTAAGTGCATTCTCTGAAAGCAAGTCTTGAAATAAATAGGAAGGCTGTGTGTGCAACGAGGCAATAGTCTCACAGCCCTCTTACCCAGCTGGACGACCTCTTAGAGAAATAAACAGCATCCTTTTAACCATCCAGACAGGCTCATGGTTGAGCCGATTTATCTGTATCATCTACAAACAATATTGAACTTAATCTAACGCAGAACAGGAGCACAAACATTGAGGTCTGGGTCTGTAACCATTCCTCCAGCTCTGTGGTGTTTACGGGAACACTCAAGGCCAAGATTGTGGGAGTCCTCAGCAGATGCTGCCATTTTCCCAGGTGCCACGTTCTCACTTATTCATAAAGCACGTGCTTCAGGAGACCTACATTATTCGGCTGTCCTTCTGGGGGTGGCGGGGGTGTCAAGTCAAAGGTTTGTGGTTCTGGGCTGAGCTGTGCTTCTCAGGAGCTGTACGGTGTTAAGAAAGCCACCAAGGTCACTTATTTCGTTTGGTCAAAAGCCCCCGAAAAGGAGCAGGGCTAGATTTCTCTAAAGGGCTCTTCTAGTTCACAGTTGGAGAGTTTCGTATCGATGAGAAAATGAGATCAATGCTTCTTAACTGGGGAGATGCACAAGTGGTCTGAGAGGACAAGTCCCCCTCAATCTCTGTGTCACCTGTATGTGTGCGACTGCCACTGCCCGCCAATGGTGTACTGGGGCTTAGTGCTTCTGCTAATCCCAGATGCCTGCCACCTGTGCCTGCCCACTCCCCTACCTGCCAGAGATCTCCCTGAAGCTTGGCACGCCAGCACTCCCAGCCGCCATACTGGGTATGAGGGGCGAGATGTCACGTGCCACTGTACCCAGATAGGAGCCATGGAGTCTGCCTGTGAGAAGCCAAGGGAGGATTTCAAACATGGGCCTAGCAGGGAAGCAGCTTGAATGACTTCCCCAAACAGGTCTGGGCCCTCGCAGGCTGGAGGGTTACCTGTTGGCTTCGCCTGCCCATAGTTCATACTCTCTTCCACAGTGACGAGATCCTGATTGTTTCTTTGGGATCAAGCTCTCCCTTACACTCGGGACACATGGTTTGGGCGTGGATGTGGGAGCCAGGTCTCGACCAACCACATGGTCTGTCCCCTGAATACAGTCGCTGGCTCAGTGATGGGTACGCGGCCTGCGTCTGGGAGAACCGGATGAAGAGTAAAGAGAGGGTTTTTCTCCTGGGACGACGCACAACAAGGAGGACGTAAGCCTGGGGCTGTCGGTGAGCTGTCACGTATGAACGATGTTACAAAAAAGTCAAAACGAAGGCAAGCAGAGCTCATTGGTGGAGGAGACAAATCCTGGCGATTGCATTCTTTGACTCGGCCATACCTGAAACAGTTTGTTCATTTTTGCAAACCCGTGGAGTCTCTTTCCTGTCGAAACTTGCTACTGGACTAAAAGGTTCACAACTTACCAGCATGGTGCCTTGCGTTTGCTTACTGAAAACCTTGAATGGGTGGTTTGACAAATCTGATGATCTCTAAAACAGCTTCTAGGTCTATCATTCAGTGGTATGTTTTATTATTTCATTTTTTTTTCAGTGGTCTATGTTTAAATTCATATGTTTAAGAAGCAGAAGAGTAGAAAGAGCAGGAACTGTGAAATCAGACTGAACCTCAATGTATCCACGGCCTCTTTTCAAAACCGTAGTTACTGAGCCTCTACGAGACTGTGCGGAATGGGAAGTAATCATATGAGGTTGTGCGTGTCTATAAAATGCAGAGTGATAATATGTACCTTGAAGAGTTTCCTTCCAGGATTACATTGAAACACCGAGGACAGAACACATCACTCACCACATAACATGCGGTCAGTGGGTGACTGCTGTCATTACTTTATTAGCTCACAAAACCAAAAGCCACATCTAGCAGCATCTAATGTAAATGTAATATTGGTTCTTCCTTACAACATCAAAGCCCACTATAGTTTACAAAATATTTTCTCATCCACTGCTGCATTCCTCCTATCCCCAGAGCCCGGAAGTAGCATGATAACCCCCACTTTGAGGAAGAAGGAGAAACCAAGGTCAGTAGCCAGTAAGAAACAGAATCGGGACCAATGTCACTGCCTTCCAACCTCAAGCTCAGAGCCCTGACTCCCCCACCACGCAGCCCACAGGCCGGCTGCCCAGAGCACATGCCATCTCATCTCTCGGTCCCCACGGATGCTCCCTGAGTCATGTATGTGACAGAGTTACAAAGGGATAAAGCTAGAAATGGCACTGGAACTCCCAGCCTTCGCCCCTGAAAACCCTCATGAACACTTTAGTTAAAGTGTAGGATGGAAGGAGGAAAGATTGGGGTTAGAATGTACCAATTTGGGGGCTTGGTGGCCACAAGCAAGTAAAAAAGTCTCGCCGAGCTACAGTTTTTGTACCTGTTTATGGCCATCAGACGACTGCCAACCGCTTCTGCTTACAGAGAATAAAACGGGCCCACGTCGTAAACCAGCTGCCACAACACCCGTTTCTCGAGAACCTCTCTGGAATGACATCAATGATTAAATTATTGTTCTGATTATTATTATTATTATTATTATTATAAACCCACAATTCTGAACCGGCACTTTCTCCACTCCTCACAATCTCTCCACACTATACACTTTAAAGCATCTATAAGCCACTGAGACTAGAGACTGTGCCTCTGTGGATGTGGTACCCCCAAATTGATTCGTATTTGTTGAATGTCACGATTAACGGGTGATTGAGACGCTAAGGCATTGGTCTGAAGTAGGAGCATATGGGAATAATCAACCTTGAGTTCTTATGTGGGTTCTTCCCAGTCGGAAGGATGCTCCAAAGTTGATGAAGGCGAGGAAAGCTGCATCACACATCCCTGTCCCTACAAGCACTGTTTCTTTTTGTGTTTCGCGCCCCCGTCTTTTCCCCTTTATTCCTTCATAGACCTGCTTCAGACCCAGCTGAGCAGCGGGGACAGAGGGCTGGGCATTGGTCCCACTGGAGAAGACCTGGGCCTCATCTCTTGCTTGCATGGTCCACTCACGATCTGTGTTAAATTGGTTTGGGGACACATGCTACAAAGGCTCAAGGGGCCTTTTTGACTGAACGGTTAAAGGAGCCTATTAGAAATGTGAAATCGTAATTTCTGGAAGTCTGGGAACTTAAAAAAAAAAAGAGGAAAGCTGTTGGCTAAAGAACTGAGAAATGCTTAAGGTAGGAAAGTATCGTAGGTGACAGTAGAAAAAGCAAAAAAAGAAAAAAACAACCTTAAAACAGGATGTAAATATTAAAATCCTGATATTGGGTAAGTAATTGTACAGCTGACACAACTTGGGGATACAAGGAGGAAGAGAGGTCAAAGTGTGCTGAAACACTAACTTTCTCATTGTAAATGGTAGGACATCAAGAAATACTCTCTACATTCAGGGGAATAAGAAACACAGTTTTGATTATAACACTTAACAAAAACGAGAGAGTGGCACGTGTGAGCCAAAATCCTAACTTTTTACAGCAAAGAGTCAACTGAGAAATACGTGATCATTAGTTGCTTAATATTATTTTAGTAACAATTAGAAGAAATAAAAGCATAAATAATTTTATTAAGGAGTGGAACTCAGAAAGAAGGAAAGGAATGAGGAACGAGGAAATGTTAATTATTTTTACTTAATAGCGACATTCGATTTTTCAAGGCGTGGGTGTGTATTACTTTTATGGTATCATCACCAAGACTGTGAGGAGGGGAGGACAAACAGGTGTGTGTGAGGATGCAGTAGATGAAGATTTCTGTGTAAACTTGATGAGTCATTTATGCGACATCTGTAAATCAAAGACGAGCATTTACCATAAGCTCTCTGATCGTGGGGCTGCAGAAATACACTTAAAACACACACAGGAGGGCTTTAGTGTGCTCACTTTGAAATTTGCAGTTTTATTTGGGGAGGAATTTTCTGCTGAAAGTTTTTTGTTTGTTCTTAAAAATATCCTCTTCTTAAAGAAATTATGTTTACTGAAACCAAGACGCCAGCAATTTTTCCATTGCTCGTCATAAAAATCTTCTTGGAATCCATGCTTTCCAGTGTCATCACAAGTGCTTACATTACTGAAATATTTTATTAAAAAAAAAAACCACCAGCATTCTTTGGTAAGTTTCCTATGGTTCCTTAAGTCATATATCATGAACTTGGTTTGTCATTCAATTACTAGGCTCCTTTCCTAAGCCCTCTCTTTATAAGCAGAGTAGTAAGTGGTACTTTGTTGGTCTCGACCAAGGAAAAATGCACAACGGAGGGGTGGAAATACAGACCCAGACCTTAGCAGAGATGGAGAGGTGAGGATTAGAGGGATATGTGCGGTGGTGATTAAAGAGCTGATAACACAAGCCATGGAAGTGGAATTAAACTGCTTAGACAAAGAGCAGAAGAAAAGAGATGAGAGATAATGGCAAAAAAAAAAAAAAAGCCAGGCAATGCTCACACATGAAGATGGAGACTTAAGAAGATTAAAACGCAAAGACTAAACTGTAGTCTGAAGAGAAAAAAGAGGAAAACTCACTAACTATGAATTACTTGAAGGCAGACTGTCATTACTGGCTTTAAATTCTTGAATCCTCCTCTCTTCGGTCCAATTATAGACACCTGATGAATAGTTAGTTGTTAAATAAAATAAGAAGGAACGATTGCAGAATGGGTGGATGCAGAGAAGACTTCTAGTAGACCCAAGAGACAATAAGTGTACTGAATAAATAAATTTGTCTTTATAAAGTGGGACTCTGTCCCCTCAGCATCCAGCAGCTTGGAGCTCCTTCTCTGTGGCAAATGCTCAACAGAGGGGAGATAAAATGAATAAATGAGGCACAGGCTGGGATGGAGGGGACATAGATTTAGGAGGCTGACATAGATTTAGGAGTCTGATATTCACATTTCTGTTGCTGGCCTCAAATCCAAAACTCATAATGATTTACAATACAAAGACCTAGTATGGACATCTTCAAGCCATTACTTTCTAGGGTCACGCTTTCTTTTAAAACGTCCCAAGGAAATTCAGAGTTTGTATCAGACAGGACTGCCCCTAGACAGAAACTGCCAACGTTCACCAGTGTCTTAAGAAATCAATTCCACGTTATGATGTTGAGCAGGAACAAGAAGCTGGTCTGTTCTTTAGCTTAAGTGAGGGGACTTAGCAGAGGCACCAAATCATTATTTTCCTTAGGTCATCCGATTGGACGTGATGGATTATTAGCAGGCACATGATCATTCCACCTTTTAGGTGCTAACACCCGTTTAAGAGACGACAGGTAAAGCCTGCTTTCACGGCCCCTAATTCTCTAAAACAGCCAGTGAGCGTGGATTAACCTACATCAAGAGCAGAAAAACTATAGACTGTCTGATATGCATGAGTCACAAACTAACTTGGTGCATTTATTTTCCAGAAGAAATGGGCTGATTTTTAACTACAGGTGCTCCCCACAAGGGCCCCTGCTGGTCAGAATTCACCAGTCTCTGTCTTACCAAGATAAAGGTAATTTTCTTCGGTATGGGCTGTTCCCAGCCAGAGAGTGTTCTCATAGTTTGCATCTTTCTGTGGGCTTCCATGAGCCCCCGTCAGTTCTTGAGAACTACAGCTATGTTTTAAGAAAGAGACAGACAGACAGCGAGACGCCTCTTACATATTCCCCGTTCTTCCAAACCCTAACCGCGTAATCTTTTTCTTGAAAGAATGGGTATCAAAGCACAGTGGATTCTCATTATTTGCATTAGCGTGCACTATAACATCTCCACAAACACTGAATTAGTGAATTCCGAGACACTGCTCCAAGGGGAAAATACGGGGTCAGATTCCCATGAGGCTCTGGTCACAAATGTCCATCAACCAATCAACACAGAACCTCGCTTTACAAGTGTCTCTGTCTAAAAACGCCTTATTTAATGGTCGATTCATTAACATCGACCTCGGAGCCAACAGCTCCAAGCCGCGCCTGAATGCGGCTTCTCTAAGGGCACGTGTTTTCTCTGTAAGCCATGGTAGCCTTCTCGCCCTTGGGACGCTAGGTAGCGCTTCAGCACGGCAGTTGGACTGCTTAAACAGCTAAAACATCACCAAGGAAAGATGCAAAACGCAGAAAACGCAGCACTCAAGGAAACCATGAAAAAAAAAATGCTTGTTTACAAAAAAAAAAAAATCTGAAACAAGAAGGATTCATCTCCATTGGAAACATGCGTGGCTGGTGCTCCGATGTCTCAGCGCTCTGCGTAGACTCGCGAGTGACCGTGAGAACGGATTTGAGCGTCGCAGTGAAGTTTGGCATTTTGTGAATATGGAATCTGACTAACGAGCACCCTCTGTCATTACAGAAGAAGACACGAGCTCGCATCCATTGTTCACACCGCCGCCCGCCAGCACTGCTCCGCACTCTTTGGGTACCAGCCATCCGGTGAGCCCTCGGGAGACCGCACTGGGGTGGCACAGCCCCCAGTCCTCTGTTGCCCATAAGGAAACTACAGACCGAGACACTGAAGTGACAGGCCACGCAGGGGTGGCGCCAGCGTTCGACCCCTGGCACATGACCCACAGGCGCACACTCTCAGCCACACCCCTGGGGCCCAGCAAGCCCACGGGCCCCTTCCTCAGCCTGGCCACCCATCCGTGTGCCTCCCACAGTGCGAGCATCGCGGTCCTGAGCTTGAGTCACTTTGAACGCACTCCGAGGGGATAGATGAGGCTAGAATCAGTTTTCATTTTAAATGGCAATTATTTCTTGCTTCTTGCCAAATACGGACGATCATTACTATGTGCAAGGCATTGCCCCTTGGGGCGACGGGGAGGGGCAGGGGGAAGGGGTTACCAGGCACGTGAGCCACCTGCAGCTGTAAAAGCGATGAAAAGGGCTGACTCTGAAAGCCGCAGTGCGCATGCGCCCTCCTGAAGCGGTTCAAGGTTAACTCAGTACGTTGCCGGTTCCACATCCATTAACACATGGGATCCCTGCCCGTGCTGCCCATATCCTCACCACCGGCACCCATCGGCCCCACCCCCACAGCTCCGGATGTGGCACAGGTAGGACCAGTCCATACTCAGAGAAATCATGTCATGAGTGATCAGGAGCAAAGGTTAGACTAAAGGTAATCTGACCTTGTTTTGGTGGACATGCCGCAGTTATGGCAGAATTTTTCATTTAATGCCCACGACATCCCTGCAGAAAAGGCATTCCTATCCATATCTGATAGACCGAGAACCCAAGGCTTGGAGAGAGTCACCAACTTGCCTCGAATCATATGGCCGATAAGTCGGAGAGCCAGAACTGGAATCATAATTTCTGTTGCTTTTCAAAAATGCTACATGTCCTTCTAGAACCTTCTTTGAATCACTTTTAACTAGGTTTTTCTTAGTTTGTGCCCAGGGCTAGAGACTAGACCTTTGGAATCCTGCTTTTGTTCCTCTCCTTGTATTTGAAACCCTACATCAATGGAATTGGAGATCAAAATAATGGTTTATAAGCGAGACATATATACCTTATGGAAAGTGACAGTCGCATAAACATTACATAATATTTATAACTTATAAGTATATTATAAATTATTTATAATGGTTTAATAGCATTATGATTATAAATCTCCATCAGATAATACATTCTGTTACTTTTATTTATAACTATATACTCAGCACTTTTCATGTTATGGTCAGGTATTTGTGGAATAGATAGATGAGGAGGTAGATGGATGGAAGGAGGGATGGATGGATGGATGATGAGTGAATGAAACAGACAATATATAAAACTGAATACCCATTATGTTCCAGGTATGCTTCTAAGTTTAGAGAATACAAAAATAGCAATTTAAAAAATCTTTCTCTTGAAGAGCCTTCAATTATCCTAGTTCCGATCATATTTCACAATCCAAAGATTAGGCTGCTCTGATTCGTGCTGGGATATGACATATATCTTTAGACCAAATGTGCCTTCCACTGAAAACAAAGCACTTCGTTATGTAATATTGACCAACCCACGTTTGAGAGAATATTCTCCATATATCCATCACCAAACTTATGACCTTGGCATAACCATCTCTTTGGGTGATTGTATATCTCTTTAGAATGTCAGGCCTTTGAGGACCAGGACTGCATTTTATTGTCAATTCATAGCATGTCGCCAGTGCTCAATAAATATCCAGCTTTTGGCAACTGTGAAGCTGAGGAGATCCCGGGCAAGCTGAGAACATCGTATCTTGTCCTTCCAGCCCATCAACCCTCCCCTGAAGCCCCCAATAACATTGTATGATCCTTCCCCAAAACAGATAGATAGGTAGATGGATGATGGGTGGATGGTGGGTGGGTGGATGGATAGATGGATAATGGACTGACGGATGGATGGATGGATGGATGGATGGATGGATGGATGGAAGGATGGATGGATGGATAATGGGTGGATAGCCTTATTCACAGAATGACTAATTGGATTAATGAATGCATCTCCCAAATTAAAATCTTATTAGAACAAGTCTCCACTTTAAATCTTGATTTTTAAAATATAAAAGTGAATGAAAATGAACAAAAGAGTCATGATCACGTGACTATTAGACAATTCTTTGGGAGTGTGCTCATCGTCCTGTTTCACAGAGCTCTGCAGCAGGAAGAAACACTGAGGTAGATGAGCTGAGGCCCGAGCAGCCAGATTAAAGACAAGAGGAGCCCAAGGTCAGAGTTGGGGGGAGATACCCCCCAGGGCTTCCCACATGGCACACATCTCTCTCCCCACCACCTTCTCAAAGAGCATGAAATAAAGATGTTGGAAGATGGAAGATAACACATCCGCTTTACAACGAGCAAAGGTTATGTCTATGAGAAACTAGACATCCCCCCATAAACCCCAGAATCGTACACCCTACTCAGCCAGCCACAGACCACGCGAGACACCACAGGGTGGGCAAGTCTCTACAAGAAGGCGTCCTGCGTGGAGCAGAGAAAGAGCAAGTTCTCCACGTGGGAATCTGGGTTCCAGGAGAGAAGTGGGGAGTGATAATCAGGAAACCCCTGAGGACCGAGTGAGGCCACACGAGAGGCCAGCAGTGTACCCGCACAGATGGCTCCCCACACGAAAAGACATGTGTGGAGTGGGGGAAGCATCCCCCACTGATCAGAACTTAGTCCTAGGGGAGTTGGGGCTGGGCAGGGCACCAGGCCAGGCAGCTGGAGGGTTCCCTCCTCACTTCTGGGAAAAGGAGAACTTGAGAACAAGGATCGACAGGCGATCCAGAATTAAAACCGTCGGTGAGCTGGTCGACAAGATGTCCCAGATTTTCCACTGCTGTAGGTGCCTCCTCACTTACTGTCCTCTGTCCACTGAGCCCTGGACCCACACATTTGCAGCGTGCTCCCCATCAAAGCACTCTGAGCTAAGTCCTCCCCCGCATCCTTTTCCTCATCAATTTTCTACCCCTGCACGGCAGAGACCTGCCTTTCTGTTTTAGATGGCAGAGTCTCCTTCCTTGAATCTTGGATATGTACGCATTAAGTGCGGGTCTAAATTTTCACGACCCTCGTAATGAGTGTTTAATTTACTGCACAGCGCGCCACGAAGAAAGGACTGTATATCTTCTCGGAGAGCTCCGCGCTGCCAGGGCAACCGAAAGGAGAAGGCATTCGGCATTTCCAAAGCAGCAGGTTGACGTTGATTAAAATACCACACGTTGTAAAATGTGTGAAAGAAGGGGAAATGGGGCCAGCACAAATATTGGGTTCCCTCAGGTGCGTAAAATCTTGGATTACACGATTTTCGTGTATTCGAGACCTGGTTGGAGGTTATCCTAATTTGAACAAGGCATCATCTTTCCACGCTGAAAATTGGCACTTAATTGCAAAGCTTGTGTCAGAACTCCGACTGGAGTTCCTTTGCACCAGAGATCGTAAGCCGTATAACAGAAGGGCATTTCTGTAATATGGATGGCTTTTCCCCCTTAACGACAGCACTGGGCTTTCCCGGGTTAGGTGTTTCAGGAAATCACTCGCTTAAATTACTTTATTCTATCCTAGGGAAAGGCGCAAACATTTGTTAAACAGTTAGACTATATATATATATATATATATATATATATATATATATATATACACATATATATATATATATGCACACATGTATATATGTGTGTACATATGTATTATTGATTATAGTATATATCCAATTATATATAATATAATAAATAATATATATTATATTACACATTACATATTACATATTATATATAACCAAATATATATACTCTATATCGGTTCTGTTCCTCTAAAGAACCCTAATACACCAAAGAAACAACCCGTCGGAGTACCTAAAGCTTAGATTATAAATACCTGCCTCCTTTATCCTTTGTCTTAATATCTTTATTGAGATGTTATTTGCACACTATAAAGCTCGTCCTTTTACAGTGCACACTTCGGGGACTTTTCAGATATTCATGAAGTTGTGCAACTATGGTCTAAGTTTAGAATGCCTCTATCACCATCCCCCCAAAAGTCACAGCCGTTAATAGTTACTCTCCACCTCCCACTCCCCACTGCCAGCCCCCAGAAACCACTAACACGCTTTTCGTCTCTGTAGGTTTCTCTGTTCTGGACATTTCACATAAATGGCAGCACGCAGTCGTGGTCTTCTGTGACTGGCCTCCCTCACGTAGGAGAATGTTTTCAAGATTTGTCCGTGTGTTAGCAGTTATCAGGGCTTTATTCCTTTTTATTTCCGAATAATAACAGATTTTGTTGATATTTCCATCATTCAATGTACAATTAGGCTGTTTCCACCTGTTGATTATTATAAGTAAAGTTGTCATAAATATTTGTGTGCAAGTTTGTGTGTAGATATATATTTTCATGTCTGTTTCTCACTGCCTAGAAGTGGAATTCCTGGGTCATTCTCCTTTGTTTTTGAGCAAGAAAGAAAAGCTATGGGTGAGGGAGGGTGGGAAGATCCATCCCGTGAGTCCAGAACCCACGGAGGGGGCCACGTGGAGTATGTTAGCTTCCTTTTGCTGCTGTAACAAATTGCTACAAATGTAGAAACTTAAAACAACATCTTTTTTTTTTTTTTTTTTACCATATACTTCTGAAGTCCAAAATGCTCAACAGGACTGCATTCCTTCTGAGGTCTCCGGGGAAGAATCTGAAAGTCTGTTTCCTTGCCTTTTCCAGTTCTTCTAGAGGAGGCATTCTTTCTTTGACTCGCGTTCCCTTCCTCCATCTTCGAAGCTAGCATCTTTAAATCTTCTCTCAATCTCTCTTTCTCTCTTTCTCATTCTCTTTCTCTCTTTCTCTCTTTCTTTCTCTCTCTCTTTCTCTCTCTCTTGTTCTCTCTCTCTCGTTCTCTCTCATTCTCTCTCTCACGCGCTCTCGTTCTTTCTCTCTGTCTGTCTGTCTGTCTGTCTCTCTCTCTCTCTCTCTGTCTCTTTCTCTCTCTCTTTCTCCTCTGCATCTGTCCTTACTTATCCTTCTCTCTCCCCCTAACATAACCCCAGAATTACACTGGAAACACCCAGATAATTCAGAATAATCTCCCAATCTCAAGATTCTTAGCTTAATCCCATCTGCAAAGTCCCTTGTGCCATGTAAAGGACATATTCACAGATTCTGGGGATTGGGACCAGGACACCTCCGGGAGAATCACTATTCTGTCTACTACAGGCAGACCATCATAAATTGTGATTTTTTTCATACCAGATACTGTGGAGGTACATCCAGTCCAGTGATATCATAAATTTGAATTCTCCAACCATAAAAGTTAGAATCAATTTTGATTTTGTAACGTGAGAGAAACATGTTTTGCGATGGTCATTTGGGCAGATATGAATCTCAGTGCTGCAGAAGTGATTAATCAGAGTGGTTATGTAAATGAGATCATGGGTCGGACTTCTAAGGGTCAAATCCTAGCTCTCCCACTTACTAGCAAAGTGGCTTTGGTCAGTTATCGAAATCTCTCTGTCTTAGTTTCTTTATCCATGCAGTGGAGAATATAAGAGTATTATTTCATAGACGTGCTTTAAGTATTCAATAAGATAATACATGTGAAGTGCTTAGAGCAGTGCCTGGAACGCAGTAAATGTTAATACATGTTTATTATTATAAAATTATCTTCTTTTTTAAGAAGAATCAGTCCATTTAAACCCCTATGAAGCAATAAAAATGTGTCTCTATAGGACAGTTTAAGTGATTTACTGGGAAAACCTCCAGTTCTGTTTTTTTTTTAGAAGACTCTTTTTTAAATGACCAGTTCCTAAGCTTCTGAGTCCAGCCAGCTATCCTGGTGCTGAAATGTCTGGATATTACTAGAGATCCTAAGCCTTATAACAGAAAGTGAGGTTAGAGGTCTTTGCTCCATTGAGACTTTAACCCTGTCAAATAGTACACCAGTCATAATTACCATATGGCAGTTAACATTTATTAAGCACCTACTATGTTCCAGAAGCACTTAATAAAAATCAATTCACTTTAATCCACACTCCCACCTACTGAGGTATAGAAAATAAGCTCCGGTTTACAGAAGGGGAAACTGAGGCCCAGAGAGTTTAAGCACCTCGCCCGATGCTGCACAAGCTCGTAGGAAGCGAACCCAAGAGCCCGAGCCCCACGCTTGGTGTGTGGAACCTCCCAGCGTGAACATGAGAGGTGACAGCCATCTCTGGAGGCCACCTGGCTCTGTGACATGTACAGGATGGGTAACCTTAGGCAAATTGCTTAACGTCTCTGTATCACATCTGTAAATTGGTGATGGACAAAGCATTTATGCCTCAGGGTCTCTGTGAGGAGAGACCCACGAACGACACTTAGCACATGGCCATGCCCACGGCAAGCTCTGAAAGAGTGCTTCCAAATGTGAACTGGTTTCTTTTGTAACTGATTCTGCATTCTCTATCACTTCAAAGGCAAAATAAAATTAATTCTAGCAGCTTTGCTGAATCACATTTCCTGCTATTTGCTTATAAACGCACATTTTGTCCTCCACAGCCTTTTGATGCATTTCTCACTGGCTCATTCCTTTATTTGCTCATCTTATTCCTTTAACCAAACGTGTCGAGCCTCCAGCAGGAGCCAAATCCTGTGTCATAGGTTCTCACATCCAAACCTTATAAATCACTCTCCCCCCGCAAATGGTTTAGTGTCTCCATTTTTCTGATGAGGAAATTGAGACTCAAAGATGCTAGATGACAGTGGCAGAAAGCGCTGTCCTAGGAAACAAGGAGGCCTTCTCCACCCACCCACCCCGCCCCAGCAGATATTCCCAGCATCCTTTTCTCTCCTGGACCGCGGACTAGGCACAGACTGAGCCAACACAGCTGACCACGAGGTCTGCTCCGGCCAGTTGCCAGCTTTTGAGCTTCAATGGTATATTAAACCTAAGTCTCATTTTCCTCATCTATAAAATAGGAATGATATGAGAAATGATATTATCTGCCTTCTTGAGTTGTCGTGTGAATAACAGTGTATCAGGTGTCCCTCTGTGATGAAGTTTATTGTTATCATTTATATTTATTGATGTCTCAGTAAATAAATATTTTATATTTATTGATTTCTTTGTAAAACTTAGTCTGCTCTTTCTAATGAAACACTAATATGCTCTTCGTAGAGAATGCATTAGGGAAAACTTTTCTTCTAAGTTTTTTTTTTGCTTTAATATAAATGATGAAAAGGTAGCCTGGAACATTTTACACAGCTGTTGCAAACCCCCTGGGAGTTATCTGGAAGAAAACACTTGACTCCAAAACAGGTGGCTGGGCAGGACATATTGGTCCTATGTGAGGGGCTGGACTTCCTTCAAAAGCTCGCAAACAAAGGAAAAAAGTCCAAGGAACTGTGAAAAAACAATAATTAATGACTACAAACACCACTTCTAGTCCTCATGATAAAGTTTCTGTCCAGAGCCATAAAAAGATCAATTCCACATCATAAATTCCCCTCCCTGAACTCCAAAGCATCATTCAACAACAGGAACGAAGCCTTCTTAGCACAGAACAGCATCCAGGAGTCAAAGGTACCAGGCGTTCTGCGTGCCTTATTTTGCTTTTACCCACAGGACAATGGCTATGAGTTGAACTCCCATATTGAAGCCCTAACCCTCAGTGCCTCAGAATGGGATCGTATTCGGGTGTAGGGTCTTTGCAGATGTAATTATTTAAGATGGAATCATTAGTATGGGCTCTAATCCAATATGCCTAATGTACTTTTTGAAAAAGAAAATTTGTACAGACACAGACACACACACACACACACACACACACACACACACACACACGTAGAACATCATGTGAACGTGAAGGCAGAGATCGGAGTGGCGATGCTACAAGCCAGAGATTATCAAAGATCGCCAGCAAAGCACCGGAAGATAGAAGAGAGGCACGGAACGATTTTTCCTCACCGTTATCAGAACACCTGCCACCCAGCCAGCACCTTGGCCTTAGATATCTAGCTTCCAGGGCTGTGAGACAATAAACCACTAACTCCCCAGTTTGTGTGGGACGTTGTCATGGCAGCCCCAGCAATGTAACACAACAATCTACAGAGGGAAGTGTTATTATTCACACTTTCTGGAAACTTATGCTTAGAAAGTTTGATCGTCTTGCCCAAGGAACCACAGCTACTGACTGACCAAGTTGGCAGGACGGCCTTATTCCAACGTCCAGGCTGAGGGCCTGTGCGTCCAATTTCCCACCTTCTTTCTTAATCTTTATGAGGAGAAGGGATGTCCCTCGTGAGAGCGTCGCGCCTAAACTTTCTTGGGAACCAAGCATGTTTTGGACGACGCTCACCCACACACACAAAGGCTGCCGGCCCGCCTGGGGCAGAACACACTTTAGTCACAATATCGAACATGTAAACAGTACTTAGTAGCACTTACTGGTGTTGGCTCGAATTTCCACGGGAACCCTGTGAGGACATGCTGGCAGCCCAGACGAGGGATGTTGTGTGTTGGCAGTCTACATCCAAGAGGCTGTGGGATTTGCCAAAGTGAGGTCATGGGTGTGTGGCTGAGCCAGCACTGGAACCAAGGGTTCCTGATCCGCCATGCTGCCTTTCTTTCACGAACACAAGCTTTACTTACTTTGGCATCTGACATACCTGCTTCTCACCTGGTAAACAGGCAAAGTCCTGGGAAGTCAGGCTACCCTATTAGAAAAAGCACAACCTTTGGAGTTGGACAGATGTGAGTCTGATTCTGTTCCCTTGAGCAAGACCCTCCATCTTTTCAACTATAAAGTAGAGTGTGGTGAGGATTAATAAGATACACTCTAAAAAGTGCCCTGTAGACAATATGGCTAAATAAATTCAATCGCACTCAAGAGAATGGCTGGCTTGACCTCAGCCTCACCAATTATTAAAGGCCCTATGTTGGGTTCATTTCGCTTTCCTTTGCTATCTATTAACTCAGATATATCCGGTTTTGTGGTGCATGAATTCAATAACACTTTTTAGACTTTCATTTCTATGCAAATGCAAGCAATTAATTATAAGCAATATCAAAAGGTATAAAAATGTCCCAAACATAGAAGGCATTAAAAAAATATTTGCTTAATGAATAAAAACGACTATATACCACTCCAGCCCCAAAGTTCAAGAGAACCTGTCATGATGAATGTAAAAAAGAAAGATTTTACCCAGATAGTATCTACAATCAGGTGAGAAAAGGATGCAAGAGCCTATTTACTCCGGAAAACTAGAAACCACAACCACGACTTGGATCAATAAGAGCATCTCATGTCTTCGTTTTAATTTTAACTAAAATCCAAAAGTTTCATTTAAAAATACTCTCTGGCAATTTCTTTTAAGTAAACTGTGAATTTAATTTTAAATCCTCTTATCCCCTAGTTCAATCTTCCTACAAATAAAACATGCTTTAAACCATGTTCCTATGCAAATATGTTTTAGAAACACACATATGGATTATTCGTCTCGGAGGAATTCTAATGAAGTCTATGTCAAATCTGGGTTTGATCTCTGATAAACTGGAGATGTGAGGAAGACATAGCTCATCGTTTGCCTTTGGAACCCAACCTCAAATGATCACTGAGCGTTCAAAGTCAATACCTATTAATGCTTGTACATATGGTCCTAATTCCACATTAATTCTGTCAAAAGTGATATCATAGCTAGAAGTTCCAAATGATGACATCACTAAAACAACTTGGTTTTCATGAGCGTGGGACCAGTCCGTGCCAAAATCCAGTTCAATCTATTCATCCGTCCATTCTGACAAGTTCAGTTTAATTAGTTCGTGGCCTCATAATGAACAAGAGACTGGCTTTCTGTCCAATTGCCAGAGTCATTTCTATTCTCTTCAGCTTAAGTGCCAAATGCTTACACTGCTTTGCCCAATTTATACCTTTGCCTATAATTACTGGTCCCCAAGGTGTGATTGTCCTTTCTCATAAGAGTTTGTGCAGCTGCCAACACGAAGTTGTAAATAAATTGTAATACCGTTGCTATGAGGTGTAAAAATCCCACAGCTCATATCCAGGGCCTTGTATAATAAACTCAAGTAAACATTCCATTTCCTGTGAGTGATTGTGGTCTGTGACTAGATTTAGAAAGCAGGGCAGTAAGTCATCTTTCTTTAATGAGTCGTTGAAAACAAAGTCGTATCCCATGAAACCCAACCCTGTCCTTGACAAAAACAAATAGCTTATTTGTAAAAGACCCTCCAAAGGGGAACAGATTTTTCTGGAGCTCGCGATCTGGGTTCCATTTTTGGAGTCACAAAGTACTCAGACAATAGCAACCCCAGCATCCCATCAGCACCCGTGGTCGATGAGGTTCAAGAGGATTGGTTTTCTAGCAAGGAACATAGTGTACTATAGGAGGAAAGAATGAGAAAATCAGATGTGGAGGTACCCAGCTGGGTGGCTTGCTCGTCTACTTGCTGTGTGTCCCTCGTCATTTAGAACTTCTGTGCCTCAGTTTCTTCAGTAGTAACTCAGGAAGAACGATGCCCACTAAGCAGGGATGGAGTGATCGCCCAGCGAGATAATTAAATGCAGAGCACCTAGCGACAGTCCCATGCAACGGTAGGTGACCCAGAAATGGTGGTTTCTTCCTCCTTTTTCTTTGCAATGGGCAGGAAAACCTGCGTTTCTTAGTTTCCACTGGAGCGACCCTTAGCCTGCCATGTGGAAGGCACTGCGATGAGGTGAAGGCCACAGGTTTCCTAAAAGCCTGGATGATGCTGGCTGTTTAAACCACCTCATCTCTGAAAGGGGATCGAGGATGCCTAAGTGATAGCTAACTACAAACTTTAGTAATTCTAAAACTCATTAAGACTATTGGAATTTTTCTTATTTTTTTATCATAAACGGTTTGCTGACTGTTTTTCTTGCATAATTATAATACAATTGAAGAGAAGTAAATGCTTTCAGTCAGAATTTCATCCTGCGGAACTCAGTGGTTCAACTCTAACATTAAGCAAAGTTTACATTTGAACCGATCAGCTTAAGAAGTAATCACAGATTAAGGTCACTGGACGCCCAACCCCAGCCCAGATCTCATAGAGTAGAAATTAATCAGGGTTCACCATACATTCTTGTATGTGACAAAGACCATGAGAGCTGCCAAACATGCATAGTTTCTTCAACTACCTATGGTTCCCAGCCTCCTATACAGTTAACTTGGGACCATTGGACCAGTTCTGGGCATGGACCATAATCAGAAGCGGTAGATATTATTTTAAGTTAAAGGAAGTCGAGAGGCCATATGTCTTCCCCATCTCATTCTCCTACAGCTCTGAAGACCCTGGAAAACATGTATCAGATGACACTGTACAGGACAGAGTGGGACCACATCATGGATTCTGTGTCAGTGGGATAGTAAACATCGTAATGTGGGCGTCGTTTGCCGTAGGCTTCTGCGTTCATTGTCTTTGTCTTTCTATTCAATCTCAGAGTTCACCTTCCTTTGCGTCCTAGAGAGGGTTAGCCATGGTTCCCCAGCCGTTACCAGATGCTAAGTGCAATTGGGGTCACATTCAGTCTTCATGAAACAAAACAAAACAAAACAAAACACCTCCCCCATTATGTGTGCTTGGGCTCCCAATGAATGTTTCCTCTTTACAGTTACCACGGGAATCTGCCAGACAAGGCACCACTGAGGTGACCACGGCCTCCCCGCACAGGTATGGCTTTCACTGACGCTGGTTCCTACCGTGTCCACGGGGCACCCTATTTTCCCACGGCCTCGATGTCTGTATTCATTTCCTGTAGCTGCTGTAATAAATTGCTATAAACTGGGTGACTTAAAAGAACAGATATTTATCCTCCTCGCACGGGAGGGCAGGAGTCCAAAATCAAGGTATTGGCAGGCTGCGTTCCTTCTGGAGGTGCTACAGGAGAGGGCGTCCTGGCCTCTTCCAGCTCCGTCTCCCTAGGACTCAGACACGGGCCAGGGATGAACTGATCAGCGGGACATCATCAGACACTGACTGTTGGGGCTGTGTCCTCAAGGCAAACTTTCCTTGGGAAGAACATTTCCTTCTCTATAAGGCACGTGGGTCTCTCGTGGCCAGCTCGGCTTGAAGTTCCCTCCACGAAGACTTTGCTTTCTAGGAATACTCAAAATGTGGGCTCAACGCTGGCTCCCAGGTCCAGTGAGTTATTCTGCAGCTCTCAGTCCCATGAATGAGACTCCGAGATCCCTGTAACCAGCTACTCGTCTCTCTTTCCTTATCTCTCATTGGCTTTAACTAAAGTGCACTGACTCGGGAAACGAATAGTGATTTCACATGAAATCACCAGTATTCCCACCTTGAATCATCAGCAGTTCTATGACTGTAATTATAACGTGAACAGAAGCAGACCTTAAATCACGTCAGTAAGCCTCTCATTTTATAGATGGGAAAACTGAGATTCCCAAATGGTAAGTTACTGACTGAAGATCACCCAGCTACTTGACGGTGAGTCATAACTACCCGTTTATCTGGGGGATGGTCTGGTTAGAAAATCTGGGTTTGAACCCAAACCCTTATACTTACTACCTGCCATACGTTCTCCTAAGAAAATCCCATTGCCTTTCTTACCCTCAGCTTCCTCCTCTGCAAAATGAAATAGAAACCATCCTTCTGGCCATCTGTGCAGCTCAAGTAACATAACACGAGTAAATAAAATGTCTCCTAAACTCTCCCAAGCAGGATGAGCTCCTTGAGGATCGAGAGCATGTGTCATTCTTGTTTTCCACGTGGGCACAGAGCTCAGAGATGACACGTGACCAGTGCTCAGGGAAAGCTGAGCCGATGAGTAAGTCAAGCAATCCATTAGCAAAAATGCATGCTGGGAAGGGAGAAAGTGGTAGGACCCACAAATAAAACGAGACTGTATAAAAATAGATTCAGAGAATTGGCTATGGCTGCCTGGGTTCAAATCCAAGTGCCACCACTTACCGGCTATGCCACCTAGGGCAAATTGTTTCACCTCTCTGTGCCTCAGTTTCTCATCTGTAAAAGGAGAGAGTCCTGGTACTCATCACATGGCGTTAAGAGGATACTTAAACGATACAAGGGCTGGCACACAGTGACTACCAATAAGTACTTTCAGTGTAAGTTTCATGTTTATACCCTTTCTCTAATCCAGCTCCCTTTGTTTGTGTTTTCAATCCAGTTTTGGCCCCTTGCCATTATCATGAGTTTCCATATGTTTTACCTCATCTTGGACTATTAAAAGAAAGTGAAGATCATAGAAATCTGTGTATTAACTCATGAACGCTCGTTGTAACAAATGGCACGCAGATCGCCAAGGATACTCCATCCAGATGACATCATGCTGCATCAAAGCAGCCCCCGGACACCGGAGAAAGGCACAGCTTTGAAACAGAATGCCAGGGTATGGTATGGGCACACCACAAATGAGGTTTTCATTGGCTCGCCCAGGAGCGATAGGATGTAACCTATGATTCTCTCTTGGTCTCTGGTTCTCCTGTAGAAATGCCATCGTCAATTTAAGCTGTCCATAAAGCCAGTAATACCATAATTTCATTGGCAACAAATGACTACACGTTCATAGCCCAAAGCTACCACTTTGACTAGGAGAGCGATTCGCCCTTCCTTCCTGCTCTTCCTTCGCCTTCTTCCTGGCAAGCCCTGTACCCACGTCCTCATGCATCTAAGTCAGGTTTTACGTTAAAACATAATGCACTGAAAACATGTGTCCCTTGTCATTGAAAACATCCTCAAGTCACTATTCCCCACACACGCAGCAGTAAGACCTAGGAAGGAAGGGCCCAAGTCTTCATTGACATAGCAAAGTGCCACTGTGTCAGTTATTCAGAGATGCCTTTTTTAACAAAATGTAAATCCATAAAAATCCATAAAAATCTATTTTAAAAAATTGGGTTGTTTTAACAATGTGGTAAAGTCTCAAAAATATAAATATAAATTTAAATATAAATATTAGTATAAGTATAAATATAAATATAAGTATAATATAAATATAAATGTAAATGTAAATGTAAATGTAAATGTAAATATGTATTTAAGAAAAATATAAAAAGTAAAAACTTGAAATTTTAAAAATATGTTAATTATTTTCCTGATAATTGGGGAAAAGATTGGTATTATTTGATATTATCCATCTAGCTTATGGAATGCTAGTATTCTGTGGACATACCGAGAACAATTGAATTAAACTATCCAAAACCACTTAGAAGAGGTAAAAGGGTAAAGGGTGATCAACTCAACAAAAACTGACAAATACGTTCTTGTTACCACAACTTACACCCAGGGGCCATTCACATTAAAGGCATAAAGATGAGAAAAACAACCGCCATGGGCTGGGACTCCTGTACCTATGTCTATAAACCCATTCCTTCCGACCATCACAAAGGCCTTGCCATTTAGGCATTATCATTCTTATCTTAGAAATAAAAAAAAAAAACCCTAAAGTTTATAATGTTAATTACCCAGAGGTACAAAGCTAGAGAGTGGAAAAGTTCTTATTTAAACTCATATGCACCTACTTCATGTTTCGATAGGGTGGAGAGCAGAAGACTAACAAAGATTTTAAGATACCAACTACTTGAACAATATCTATACAGATAATAGAAATTTTAAGTATTTGATGAAAATATATTGTAAGAGAATAACATTTTAGAACTACGGCATACAGAACAGATCAAGTAGTTCTTTATACAAGTGGAGAATTAAAGTCTAGAAAGGTTAAGGATTTCGTTCAAAATCATAGTGTCCTCAATTTCATACACGTGGTTTTATTAATTTGTATTAATAGTATCAAGAATTTTTGAGCAGGTATTTTTCTCATCACTGGAAACACCAGGATAAATAAGAAATGACCCCAGCCTTCAGGAATTTTGCAGTCTGTTAAAGCAGACAGGCACATAAATATAGAATGATAATACCGGGTAATACAACACGCATAGCAGGGCATTCTTGTGTATATTTCCCTGGGCTGCTTTTATCGCCTTTCAGCTCTCTGTTCTCCCACTCCCCACATCCCAGACCTCCAGGAACATCCAAAAACACTGAAAACGTAGCTCCACCCCAAAATGAGCTTCATACATCTAATTAGCCTGGCACTATCGGAGAGGAGCTTCCTAGTATCGGTCCTCCTTCTCCCTCGCCTCTTGGTAATCGCCCCTCCAAAGCCAATTCACTCTCGTAGAAGCTTCCAGACTGCCCACACCTGCATCTATGCCTGCTTCCCGGCACACTTATCGTGACCACGTGTGGCCACCTCACTGAAACCAGGAAAACAGGAAGCTTCCTTGGGACTTTTGGTGAAGGAACATCAAGGTCAGTGAATCTTCCGGGCAGATAATGTAAGATGTGAATTTCAGGGGCCATCAGTACCACGTAGCCCACTTTTGTAAAACAGCCAATCGACATCTAGACTCCCCCTGACTGCGTCATTGCCCTCACCTGGTAGGTATCTCCAAACTATCATAACTCGAAAGGTCCAAAGCCAGACTCATACTCTTTGCCCCAAACTTGGTCATCTGCCAGTGTTCCCTGTTGAGATGAATAATACTCTAACCCCCTTAGTTATGCAAACCAGAACTTTAGGATTTATCTTAGGCCTCCCCTCTCCATCACCCATCCTATCCCACCATTACATGCTCCCATCATGATCATCCCTAAATAGTCCTTTTGTCTGTCTGCAGTTCTCCGTACATCCCGCCCTTAAGCACAAGCCACAAAAGGTTCGGAACCGGGAAACCCACAGTCACAGTCATAAACTCCTATTCCTCAGGAGGCAGTCGGCTTTAACTCCCCCATTCTCATGGCTGGCGTCCAATCTCTTAACGCTTGGAATAAAGCAAAAGCCCTACAATGCTCTGGACTCTGTCTCGCGTCACCCTCCTCTTCATGCTCGAGAGGACCTGCCTTCATCACACACCACGGGGACTTTTGCAAACGATGTGAATACCGCCTTCTCAGCTCAGCTGTCTCCACCTCGGGGGAGATACCTGGGGCCTCCAGAACCAGAGTGTGTCCCTCGTCATCAGCTCTCCCCGCACCTGGTATCCTTCAGCAGAGCATAGTGGCCTGAACTTGGCTTCGGGAGCATGCCGCACTGCAGTGTTCCACCTACGTGTGTGCTTAGCCTCCTGCGCTAGACTCCACAAGGGGAGGAGCGGGTGGGCAGGGGCCAGGCTCGCCTCCTCTCCCCACTGTGCCCCCGACCATCGCAGCAACCACATGATGCCCCCCAAAATGTCTGCTGTGTAAATGAACCCAACATATTATGTGTGGCCCTTAGTTTATTCTGTATAATTTGTTCCGATGACAGTAGAAAATTATAAATATTTAAGAAAGATTGAAATAGAAAATTACAAGAATTCAAGAAAGACGGAAAAAGAAACAACACGTCCTCAACCAAGCTATTCTGTAAACAGACATCTCTAACAGGCTTTTTAAAATCCATGCGGATTCTCTTTCCTCCAATGGTTTGCCCCAAGCCAATTCCTGTCAAGTCATCAACTGGTCTACTGGGCACCGATATCAGGGCGTCTCTTAGAGAAATCGCCTTTAGCTTTCCAAATTCCACTACACACCCTAAGTGTGGAGGACTCAGGACGAATAAGCCTTGGCCCTTGCTGTGGATAGACACGCTTCTAACCAGCAGTGGTCCAGGTGGCCACTCTCCCAGGCCCTACCCACAGGTGCCTGCTCCCATTTAACCTGTGCTGCTGCCCGTAATAAAAGCTACAATTAAAAAGCACCGTTGACAGGGGCGCTGCAGGTGGGAATTTACCCAGCACTGGGAGAGTCTGTGTAAAACAAAAATAAAGATTATCTAGGTAATGTCTCTAAATTTTCCTTAAAATAAAATAAAATAAAATAATAAAATAAAATATAAAATAGAATGGAACGGAACGGAACGGAACAGAATAGAATAGAATAGAAAGAATAGAAGAATAATAAGGATTCTTTAATCATGAGTGAGCAATGAGCTGACTCCATAAAAACTATTATCAAGATTCACAGACAAAATAAACAGTTCAAATGACTCCTTACAAATTGGTTTGCAAGGGACAAAAATGCTTATCTTTGCTATCAGTACAAAGTGCCTCTGAAAGGGTCCCAGCACGACGTCTGGCTCACAGCCATCATTAAACGTGTCATCACTGCAGAGGGAGATGGATGGCAGAGTGGGCGCATGTGTCCAGATTTTATCAGAAGCCATGGCCACATCTACCGAACGAGACTGGCCTGCAGGACACTCCGTGCGGTGAGAGAAGCACTCGACTAAGAGTCTGGACAACTTCACTTCAGTCCTGGCTTTGCTGCTAATGCGACACGAGTGACCTCAGAGGCAACCAATTCTCCAGGCCTCAAGTTTCTGTCCTCAAAACGAAGGAGTGAGACTCATCTCAAAACTCTTAGCAGCACTTATGTCTCAAGTCATCCACGGCTCTTTGACACCAGCTACATGCTGGTTATTTCTAATCAATATGTTTCATTATCAACAGTCACAACTCCTAACCCAGTTACCAGGTAGAAATATATATGCAACTTATAAATTGCAGATTATCCCAAAGATTGTTCGAAATGCGTTTTGAGGTAGCTGGTCTTATGATACCATAAGAAACTTAAGGGGGGAAAAAGCCAAAATCATGTCTTGGCCAGAAATGCTCATAATTACTAGACCCTCACCCCAATATTGAAAATAAAAGTAGTGGCGGCTTGGGCACATCCCCAAAACTTCCCTCAGTATGACGGGGAAGGTGACAGGTAAGCATGGCAGAGACCACTGCCGATACACCTGAGGATACGTGCCCCTACCTGGCTGTAATGAGTACTTTCTTCCAGTTGGCTGCAATTGTTTCCTTTTCTAAATAGCTCAAAACCAAACGTGATGTACAGATTGTGGATTTGGGGGCAGTTCTTGGAGTCTAAGAGAACTCTGCCTTGGACATTTGAAGTGAACTCCCGTGAGAAGATCCCTCTCTCTGGAAAATGCATCCCTAACACTATTTTCAATGGTCTTGTTTCTTAGGAAAGGGTCCTGTCATTCAGGTTGAAGGGCAGGGTTGTGTGACTAATTACGTTTTCTTTTACGAACTACTTCACCATCCATTATGCAAAAACCTTAAGGAGCTGTTTCTGGAGCAGGCGAGCCACAGTCTTCTCTGTGAAAATGTGCAGTGAGCAAGCTTAGGGCAAGAATGCCCCCTCCAATGCCACCTCCTCCAGTGGCATTTGTTTAGTGCTTTCAGGATGCACTTATTGTTATTCTATTCACTTATTTAGGAAGAAAGAAGAAAAGAAGAAGAAGAAAGAAGAAAGAAGGAAGAAGGGAGGAGGAGGAGGAGGAGGAGAAGAAAGAAAGAAAGAGAAAGAAAGAAAGAAAGAAAGAAAGAAAGAAAGAAAGAAAGAAAGAAAGAAAGAAAGAAAGAAAGAAAGAAAGAAAGAAAGAAAGGAAGGAAGGAAGGAAGGAAGGAAGGAAGGAAGGAAGGAAGGAAGGAAGGAAAGAAGGAAGGAAGGAAGGAAGGAAGGAAAGAAGGAAGAAATAGAAATAGATGAGAGGAGACCACAGGTCACTTGGATGTGGCACAACAAGTCTTCATTCTTTCTATTAAGAGGAAATATGAATAAAACCCCACCACAGACAAAACAGAAGGGGGACTATGGATTCACAATTTGTCAACTTGATTTCAGGTGCAGCTGATGGTTATGTGAACGGGCAGTCTGTTCTGTAACTTTTTAAACTCTGGAGTATCAAGTGTCATATTGAGGTCTTTATAGGGCGTGACTACATTGAAGAGGGGGCAGAGTGATGACACGTCCGATGCAGACCACTTTCTGCTGAGTCCCCAGCATTGTGAGGAAGGACAGTCTCGCTGATTTGAGGGTCAGGGTTTACAGGCCTGACTCAGTCTCCCTCTAAGTGTGCACCTCAGTCCTCATATTTGAAATGAGAGCCACCCCTGTCCTCTTGCACCTTTGTTTCACTGACCTCTGACCTGCTGTGGGGTTTGGGAAGTCCTTGAGGTGCTAGATAGGGGTGGTGGGGAGGGGCACTTCAAAAAAGTATAATATTATTTCTCCAAATCCTACATTGTTTTGTAGAAATGCGTGGCATGAGAAAGGCCTCGCAGGAAAGGGTCTTCGTGTGTGAGCTGACGCAAGGGAGCTGGGCTCTCTCTAAGGACACGGGGACAGGCCCCACGGGATTCTGAACAGGTTTATCTCCCTGGCCACTCTGGTGTCAATCATCTTCTCCCAAGTCATTTTAATCCAGCCGCAATAGTTGTTTCTTTAATGTCAAGCTACCCGTCCTATCAAAGCCTCTGAATAGACTACTCTCTCTGACCCCATCATCCAGAGATCCAGCTCCTTTTTATTTTTCGTAATTTCCCTCTAAAGCCACCCTCTGATAGAGATCTACACTGACTCCTCTGGGGAACGGTGACATCAGTGTCATCAATGGTAGTAGGGACTGAACGCACATTAGCTAGAAATGTTATAGTGCCGTTAATGACAGTGCGACTAGCACTGTCGTCCTTTGCTAGGGCTTCTGTAACAAAACACCACAGACTTGGTCTTGAACAACAGAAATTGATCACCACACCGTTCTGGAGGCGGGAAGTCCAAAACCAGGTGCCAGCGTGGTCAGCTGGTCAGACCCTTCTGAGGGCCGTGAGGGCTGATCTCTTCCCTGGTCTGAGATGGTGTCTTTTCCTCATGTCTCTCTACCCCGTCTTCTGTCTATGTGCATCTCTGTGGCCAAATTTCCCCTTCACATAAGGACATAGGTCCCATTAGATCATGGTTCCCCATCCTAAGTACCTCTTTGTAACTTATTTATTACCTCTGTAAAGACACTGGCTCCGAGTAAGAGCGTGTGCTGGGATTTTGGAGTTCCACTTGGACATGAGAATTTGGGGGAGATGTAACAAACACTGCTATGCAAATTGCTACCCAATGGGAGTCGTTCCAAAAGGAAAATGTTCTTGGAGGGACATCGATTTAGATCATAGCTGATGGCTCTAAGCAAACAGCAGTGGCATTAGAAGTCTTGCCCACTGGAAGACACGATACCCATACGCACCCCAGCGACTTAAAAAAGCTTTTCCATGAGGCATGTCACTGTCCTAACACAGCAGGCATTCCCAGCCTAGCCAGACTGGCCAAGCCAAACCAAGCGCTTAGTAGAGAATCACGACCTTCCCAGGCTACTCTCTAATACACCACGTCAAGCCAAGAGCACGCTTAAGACTGTGAAAATTGAGTATTGAAATACTAATCAAAAGGAGAGAGATAAGGATAACAAAGTCAACCTAAAGAAAAATCAAACTAAGCTGTTTCTCAACAGCCTGAGTCTGTTGTACCATCTAAAAGAACTTTCTGACCGATCGATAGAATGCAATTAAAAGAAGGCGATGAGAATTTCAACTTGTGATAACCAATGAAACCTCTGAGGGTTAAAATGATCACTTGCTCATGGTGAGGTGAAATAAGAGTTACTGTGCAATGTTTGACATGTCCCAAGAGCGTTTGCATTTTAATTTGCATCTTGTGAAACAGGGAGAACGAGAGTTGTTTTAAAGATGGAGGAAACGATACGAAGGTCGGGAGACTTGGCCGAGGTCCACGGAGCACGTGAGGCAGCAATGGACAAGCCAAGTGGCGGTGTCCAGATTCTTGGATGCTCGGCCAGGGCCCTCCCCTACAGATTCCGCTCCCTGGAAGACATCCCAGGGGGCTACCTGGAGGAGAGGCAGGTGTGCTTTGTCTCACCATCTGTCTTCACCACATCGACTATGTCCGGTGTCTCTTCTCGAGTCACCCAGTGGGTGAGGTGGATAAACATCACCTGACGCTCAAGGACACGTAACTGCAGCTCCAGGAATGTGAACATTAAACTTGAATTGCATCACAACATTTTTCAGGGTGTGTGTGTGTGTGTGTGTGTGTGTGTGTGTGTGTGTATGCACACACGTGCACACATGCTTTAAATATTAACTAACAGTAAAATGATCATGGAAAGAGCAGGTCAGGTAGAAGCCAAGGACAAGATGAAGGTAATGAACTCGATGATGAGGGCCGTTCGCAACCTCTCAGGTAAAAATGCTAATCTAGGTTTTTAAACTGATACCTCTTTGGCCCGTGGAGATGCGGAACCTGTGAAAAAAATCTGTATGGAAAATGTGGAGGCATTTTGCAGAAAATTAGGATCTGGGCTCAAGAGGGATGAAAATTTCTTCAGAGACTGTTGCCAGCGCACCTCATCGAGGACCCGTGGAAAGAGACCAAAGCGGCCTGTCGGGCTGCCTCTGCCAGGGAATGCATTTTTTTAAAAAATATGTTCATCGTTTATCTTGGTAATTACAATGCAAGGCTGTAGTGCATTATGAACATTAGAACCCTAAAATGCTGGAGAGGAATAAACTCGACATTCCTTTTTTTTTTAAGTATATAATGTAAGAGTTGAGAGTCTTAATGTCCAACCCGCTGAGACATCAAAGCAGGGCAGCGAGGACCCATTCCCGGCGAGCTCGCGGCGGACGCTCGGGGGCTGGCACGTGACTTCGGTTGCTTTTTTGTTCTTCCGCTTTTTCTTGGGTCACAATGTTCCTAGAATAGGTGTCAGGGAGGAGCCGTGTAGCATCGACAGCAATTGCAGAAAAGAGAAGGTGTCCCCGATCGCCCTATCCCAGCATTTGACCGAGGAAGTCGGTTTCTTTTTGGGGGGGAACCTCGGTGACCCCCGGGCCGGCAACGGAATGAGTGGAAGAGCACAAGTTGACTCGCGTGCAGGGCCCTAGATGTATGAGAAGCAGGACAGCTGGGATGATGGTCTCCGGGGGACGAGTATGCCATCGTAGGGCAGTGCAGAGCTCGAAAGGGAGGCCCCCAAATCCTCAAGGCTGACGAAGGCCACGTCTGGTCGGTCCAGCCTCAGGAAGGACTGTGGCGAGAGTGACGTGGGCCACTGTGCCACCGCGGCCCTGGAGGCTCACGACCTCGTCTCTGCGCTCTGGGAATGAACCCCAATGTCAGATGCGAGGCTCACCCAGACGGTCTCGGCTCAGACTCACCCGGCCCACATTTAGGCCCAAAATACATACATACACACATGCACACATGCATGCATGTACACATGTGTGTAGATGTGTGTACACATATATGTACGTAGACGTGTACATGCACACATACATATACATATGTACATACATGCATATATACATACACACATATTTATATACACACGTTTATTTTTATATATGGCCTGAAATGTGGCTAAATGTTGACCAAATAAAACGTCCTAGTACGTAGAATCTGCCCCGATTCAGGAGTTAAGATGTGTAAGCCTACAACTGCTGTAAGACCAATTAAACAAGTAACTATGAAAAAGTCAGACCAGGACCAGGCAGTATCTATCCCTGGCATGGCGAATTCCGAAAGGACTGGGGTGACCCCTTTGAAGAACGACCCCTATAGTCACACTAGACGACACACATTCTGCCGAAGGGAAAACAGTACTTAAAACCATCGGAGATTCATCGGGAAGGGGGGTGTGAGGTGCTATGAGAGAAAAAATACTTTCTTGGGCTTGGGGGACATGAGGCTCGGGTACGAATTTCTCTTGGTGCCCCAGTTTCCACATGAGCAAATGGGGAATTCCAGCAGTCAGTTCCTAGGAGGGGGGCTGTTGTAAAGATTCCATTTAAAAACACAGAAAGGGCCCCCCTCAGGGTGAACGCCCCGCGCACACCCCCCAGGACTGAAGACACGATCATCACCAAAGGTAAGTGACTCCCCTTTGCCTCCTAAGAGTCAGCGCCGGCATCTGCCCCCACATGCCTTCCCCTCGCCCTCCGCACCAGGCTCGACACTCCCCCCACTGTAGTCCCAGATCACCCCACGTCTGATACCCTAAGACCCAGGCCCAGGGCCTCATACAAAGTAATGCAGGGAGGAGGCAAGAGAATTAAAATGTTAATCAAGCCACATTCAGAGACTGCCATGTGCTTAGCAGCCCTGAGGCCAGCCTGGAGGGGGCCTGCAGAACAAAGAGGTGTCTGCTGGATTGCTAACTGCCCAGACCCCACCCGGGGAAGGGAAACCAGGAACCCAGAGTCATCCCCTAGGGCTAAACTCACGGGGAACCTGAGGGTTAAAGGCTGGGAGCTGCCAGCAGGCCTGTCTCTCTCCATATTCTTACTTTTCACTCTGCACACTCTTCCCCTTCCTCACTGTGTGTCCACATCAAAGGAATTGGGATAACAAAGCCTTTTGAACTATAACTCACAGGAACTAAAGAATGACATACAAACTGAATTCCCTGGACACCCAGGGTCCCTCTCAGTGCCTTTGCTCTGTCCCCCTCTCTGTCCCTCTCCCTCTCTGCCTCTGAGAGACCAACTCTCACTCTGTCTGCGGCATCTTGCCCCACCCCCCGCCCCATACGGGGAAATGTGCCTTGTTCTGCATCAAAAAATCAGGTTCCTCGTTGCTGAGTAAAGGGATCCTCGATACATATTTGTTGAAAAAAATAGATATTTGGTTCAAAGGGTAATCAAATTGGATTCTGCTGAGAAAACGGGGGTGATGCCAGGACACCGGGATTCTGCCCCGTGGTTCTGGGACACCACGGAACACAGGGCTGCGGGCGTGTGCCCTCAGCAGACCCGCCCCACCGGCCACTGCCCCGTACCCAAAGCAGCATCAAAGGCAGGTCCAGTTAGTTCAGAAGATGCTGAGTTTCAAGCGTTTTGTTTCGTTTCTATTTGACTCTTTTTACCGCCAGTTTTCCCAGCCCACGGGTCCACAGAGCGCAGGCGTTCCCGAGGGCGTTTGGTCTAGACGCCATTCTGCTGGGGACCCAGCCCTTAAGGACGTGTCCTGCCCTGCAGGGCCACACACCCCTGAGGATGAGCAAGTCAGCAAGGCACAGGTGCCACCGGACACAGGGGACCGAGATCACACACAGATGTCCCGCCCTCAAACACACAGGGTCCAGTAAGGAACCTGGACCATGAGCGAAGCGAACGGGCCGGAATCGTTGGCAGCGCGATGCAAGCGACACTACGTGACCCGGGCGAGGGACACCAAGTCACCCGAGAGAAACACAGAGATCTGGTGGGTGGGAAGACAAGGCAAAGGAGCTCGTGTTTATGGGAAGTTCTTTCATTATCAGCAACAGAAATCAATTATGTTTAATTGGAGAAAAGATCCTGGAAACACGGGGGGTAGCACACCACATCAAAAAGTAAACAAACAAACAAACAGACAGACAGACAGACAAAAAAAAAATAAGATTTCACAAAAAACAGGGCCCAGGGCAGTTTTTGGAGACCCAGGAAGGGCAAGCTCATGCCCTGGGGTCACAGTCATCATAGAAGGCACTCCCAGACTCATCTGTCATGGTGTCCCTTCCTCAAGAATCAGATTCTGGGGAGAGAACCTCTGACCGATTGGTCTCGTGTTGGCCACGTGGCCGCCTCTTGGCCTGGAGGGGCCGGTCACCATGGCTGACAGTCTCTTTGCAGAGATAAACAAAGTGCAGTCGGAGAGATGGGACCAAAGGGGTGTGGACAGCAGTGGCAATGGCCGATTGGCACTGGGTTAGGGCTAGGGTCAGGGTCAGGGTCAGGGTTAGGGTTAGGGTTAGGGTCAGGGTCAGGTTAGGGTTAGGGTCAGGGTCAGGGTCAGGGTTTAGGGTCAGGTTAGGGTCAGGGTCAGGTTAGGGTTAGGGTCAGGGTTTAGGTTTAGGGTCAGGGTCAGGGTCAGGTTTAGGGTTAGGTGATTCCCATTGATGGAAGGGAGGATGGAGACTCAGCAGGTCCCAGCAGGCAGCCCACGGGGTCTGCACGGAGCACCTGCTGAGTGTAAAGCCCAGCAGCTTGAGGTTACGGCTCCACAGGTAGCAACGTCTAGGCTCTCCGCACCACGGGCAAACTGAGCCTTGAAAGGCTCACTGGATTCCAAGTGGCAGAGATGTGGACAAGAGGAAAGCAGGGAAGGACCAGGCCGTTTGCTGTGGTGTGTGTGTGATAGTAGCAGCCTTCCCCTTCATGGAGACAGGCAGCATCCTTTGTAAACGATACAGCAAAGAGAAATCATGCTTGGAGTTTCCTCTGAGACTCACAAACGTTCTACCAAAGAGAAAGCCATCCAAGACGACATTGCTTCACATTAAAAATAACAATAAAAAGAACAACCTGACATCTATTCCCGGCCAAGAGGTCGAGCAGTAAATCACGTTTAGATTTGGCTTTGCTAAAAATAAAAAAAATAAAAAAATAAATGGATGTTGCTTTGGATAGTTATAGTTAAGCAATGTTTGCAAGCCTCACAGGAAACTAAAAAGGCCTTAATTGCTTCCTCATTTTTACACGCTCTGCTACATAGAACTTCAGCAGCATCTGTCACTGAATCGCCAGTATTACCAAAACGCTGCATATTTCACACGTGGAAGAACCCCAAAACCTGAAAATACCTCCACGTGTCTGAGGAGACAATGGAGCATTTTTTTTTTAATGCATTTATTTCTTAGTAGTGCCTGGGTATCTAGGACACACCTTAAAGCCTTTATTCTTTTTTCATTCCAAACATGGCACTTTCCATTGAAATCCTAGGTGACCCACTCATGAGGAGGGAAGCTCTGCATCTTCCATAAACAGGATCGTTGATTCCCTGGGGTTTAAAAGACGAAATGCTGAGTCGGGGATTCCAAAGACAGAGGGCGTGGTGGGGAAGCCCAGCGTGTGCCCTTTCTCTTCTGCAGTCTCGGGGACCCAGATGCCAGCACCCGGGAGCGAGGTCACTGCCATCTCACCAGCCGTGTCGCCAGTCCGAGGTGAGGGAGCCGGAACTGAGACCAGTGAGCTCGAAGCCACGTCATGATGGGACGAAACTGGGTTTTAATCCCAACGAAGTTGGACACGAAAGCCTTTGCCCTTTCCAAACAGAGCATGCATCTTCACAAGAGCTAGGACTATGCTTCTCTCTCCTTTTTCCGTCGGCCTCCCTCCCCCCCGTCATCTGTAAAGATGAACACGAATGCAGCTAGCAATCATGAGCCTCGGAGTTTGCATGCCAGCTTTGCTTCAGTCACTCGGCGACCACCATGACCTGTCGGCTGCGTGGTTCACTCGTCCCCCTGATTCACATCTATCCTAGAAATGACACAAGCCATCCTCCCAGCCTGTGGCAGTCCTGCAGCTCTGAACGTTTACGCCTAGTTCTTCTCTCCCCATTAACCCAAAACTTGTCACCAAGGGTTGCCAGTTCCATTAGCACACCTGGCCGAACTGCAAGAAGGTGGCTGCAGCTCTCCAGGGTGGCATGTCACTCCAGCTCACAGACATCCTGCCCATCCGCGGCTGATGCCATGCCATTCCTAAGCACGGTCTCCCCATCCCTGTAAGTGGGTTACACACATCCACACACCCACGAGGTGGGGCCACCTGCAAACTGGCTTGATGCACACCCTGTCTATCAGAAAGTTTAAAATCCGTCGCGTGTTGTCTGCAGGCTCGGTCCTGCTCTGTTCTCTCTACCATGACAACAGCAAATCCTCCGGAAAAGCCACCCCCTCATCCTGGTTCCTGGATGGCAGTTACCCCGCATTTGCCAACATGTGAGAAATAAATGTGTGTTGTCACAGCCTTTGAGATTTGGGCTTTCTGTTGTTAATGCAGAAAAACTGAAACATACAAATCTTACTCCCTCTATTCTCTGTAGCTCATAGAAAAATATTTTAGAATCCTAAAACTTTTATACCATGTCATTCATTAAGCTTAATATGAAGAGCTATCCCTTCTATAATTTTTTTTTTAAATTTAAGACTAAGTCAATGCCTCTGTATCAATGAATTTGATTTTTCTGGTTTCCATAAATAGTAGCCCAACAACGCTTCCTAAAAACAGGTCCCTCTTGCTTTCATCTGTCCCATGACGGTTCCATAGTTTTTATAAGTGTTCGTTGCACAGTTAAAAGTGAGTAGAGACCATATAGTTTGAGGAAAACACTAAAAAAAGAACTGAGTTCTGGGCTCGGTCAGCTCTGACACTAAAACTAAGACATGGGCCTACGCGGGTCGAAGTCACCATGTTCTACAACAAAGGGGCTGGAGAAAGAGTCTCCAAGGTTCTTTCCTCTTATGAAATCATTTCGTTTTATTTGCCGGGACACGTGAAAGCATCGTGGACCCTACGCTCCAGAGGATGTTTGCGTGGCTGGTTCCTCAAAGCCCTCCCGTGTCTGGCCCAGCACCAGGCATGAACGAGGTGTCTGCTGAATGAATGAAGGAATGAATGAAGGAATGTACAAAACATATACTGAACATCATTCTGCGCTAGGCAAAGCGCTAGCCACTAAGATCACGAAGATGAATGAGACACAGTCCCAAGTACGTGAGCAGAGAGACACACTAAATGCCACCTTCAGGAAAAGGCCGTGAATACGGTGACAGGCATGAGAGGACATAGGAGCCCACGGAACTGCCTCTGACTCAGCCCGGAGTCAGGAAGGGCTTCTCGCTTCTCAAAATGTTCTCAACATGTTTGCCCATCTCTTTGGAGTATTTTCAGAGCCACATTGGAGAAGTAGCTATTTAGGGATTACAAAATATCAGTCAGGTGAGATGTGTCCCCTTAAGCACCATATAAAAATGGTTCAAGAAACTTAAGAGGGGCAGGAGGATCATAAAACCCATGCTTCCATAAATTGGAAATAATGGAGAAAACAGAACTCCTCAAACTACTGCTCCGGCAACATCCCAAGAGATAGAAATTTAAGACGAGAAAAGTCGGTTTTTCTTTTTTTTTTAAAAAAAAAAGTCTGGGTGTGAGGCTTGATCACTGTGTACTGAATTCTATATTTATAAACTATGGATGTGGTTCTTGTAAAGAGGGCCATGGACTGGTCTCGGTCCAGTTGAGAACTTTAGACTAAGAGATGGACTCCTACGAGCCAGAGGTTCCGGGCAACCTTATTTGAGCGTTTCTCCATTTAGAAGTCATTCAAACGTATATGGCACATTACACTTAATTAATTGAGTGTTTATGCGCTAAAGAGTTATTTGCTTGTGACTATAGTGAGATTTCCAGGATTTATGACAGGAACGTTTGGGACCAGCGACACGTGTTTCCCTGTAATTTGTATAGCTTCATTCATTATGATTTTTCCTGATGTTTTGCCTACCATATTATTAACGTCCCCAAAGCAATGAAATACCAACTTGTCTCCTCACAGCGGAGAAATGAGAGGGATAATTATGGACGTGGAAATCCCAGTGAAAACATGCTTCTATTGAAAGAGGCTCGTGGTCCAAGAAGGAGTCCCTCGATTTATGGAGACCATTAAAAAAAAAAAAAAGAAAAAAAGCAAACACACAGGAAAAACAGATGCATTTTTTCATCCAGCATCTTGGACGCCTCATATGCAGAGAAAAGAAATCTTTCATATATGTATATGCATGTGTGTGTTGCAACCGAATAAGAATTTATATTTTACTATAAGTTATAAAGTCTGAATAAAGCATCAAAGTTTCCAGTGTGTGCCACGCATAAATATTTAATCGCTGCAAAGCGTTCTTTGCAAAAGAGTTTGTGAGCACAGTGTTTGTCTGATGTGTTGCTGACTCTGAGGAACACGGGGATCTCTTGCGATCCTACAGCAGCGGGAAGGACAGTTGGAGGCAGACTCCAGCGCAGTGGATGAGAGGACGGGGCGGGGGAGTGGGGAGCAGCAGCCTGGGTGACAGATAGATCAGCCGTTATGTGTGTTTATTGTTCGGCCAGGTGTGTGAGGGCCATCCGGGCCCAACCAGGATCTTGTGACGAGATGGGCAGGCGAGGGGTGCAGGGAGGGAGGGAGAGGACAGGGGTCTGAGCACGGGGAGCAGGGAGAGGGGCTGGCTGGGCTTCCCGGAGGCCTCCTGTCCGGTTTGGGACGTGTTTGTACTGTGACACCCCGCAGCGTCCATTGTTGTGTCTGACAACACCGCCTGCTTAGCACCTCCAGCGTCCAGGTGGCCTCTCGTGAAAGGCAGAAGACAAAGCCCTGACTCACATTTCTTCCTTCAGAAACGCTCCCTGCCTTTCCACGCTGCCTTGCCCTGTTTTCCTTGCCTGCCCTGATATTTATTTCGCTTTGGTTGACATGACCCTTCGGTTTTGCTCGCTGGCTCCCGGTTTGTATTTGCAAAGAGAAAAGGTTAAGCTGGAAAGTACTTCCCGAACTCAATTCTTCATCCCAAAGTGTGTGCCTCAAAGCTGTTCCACAGTTTGAAGTTATTTTTATCTGTGTGACTGGGAAAAGGGGAAACTTATTAAGTAAACGCACCAGCCCATGGTAGGTGGCCAGAGCGATGAAGCCAAGATGGTGTATGTTTTTTAAACAACTTTACCGATTATGTGACACTCAGCATTAAAGCTTCATAAGTCTCACGGCAAGATTTGGGGGTTTCAGGAACAACTGATTTTCAATGGTTTATCTTTCAACTCCTAGCTTGTACAATCATTTTCATTATATGTATATACATATAATATATTTTTTTAAAGACCTCTTTAGAAATGACCCAAATTCACCTTTCACAGCCACCTAATAGCTGGACCCAGTGCCACATCCGATGCCAAAGTCCACACCAAGGTCATTATCAAGACTCACATCCAGAGGTGTCAGAGGATGGAGCAGTGGCTGACCTCATTACGGGGCCAGGGCAGGAACGCCGGAGGAAGAGCAGCAAAGTACACCAAGAAAGAATCTGCTTTCATCCTAAGCTCTGGTGTTCTCTGAGTCTGAGAAGCACAGCCAGTATAGCCCGCACTGCAGGAGTCCCCAAAGGGATTTAAGATGTTTGTATTAAATAATCCACTTTGCTCAAATGCAAACATGTGTGTATGTGCTAAAGATATTTTAGAGAACGAATTGGCTTTTCTGAAGTCAAGTATTAATATATTACCAGAGTAAGAGCTGGAATGGTGATCGCTCGCCTCGAAACTTTTGTGCAAGAAATCAGTCCATTGATTTGCCAGAGATCACTGACGTTGTGTCCTTTCTCAGAAAGCAAGGATCTAGCAGATGCTCTGTGTTCAGCATATAAATAAAGTATCATTGCAGTAGGCAGCCTATGAAGTGGTCCCCAGTGACACTTGCCTCCTGGTATTCATCCCCCTGTGTTATCCTTTGCGTGTGGGCTGCATCAAGAGCCTTGCTTCTATCAAACAGTATCGGGCCAAAGTGATAAGACGTCACCTCCCAGATTAGGGTATAAAACAGACTGTAACTTCCAGCTTGTTCCCTCTTTTGTGATTTTAGTGTTTTTTCGCTTGCTCTCCATCTCTCTCTCTCTCTCTCTCTCTCTCTCTCTCTCTCTCTCTCTCTCTGTCTCTCTGTCTCTCTCTGTCTCTTTCTCTCCCTCTCCCCACCCCTCCTTTCTCCCTCCTCCTCTTCTCCTCCTCCTTCTCCTCTTCCTATTCTTTTCCTTCTTCCCCTTCCTCTCTCCCTCTCCCCACCCCTTTCTCCTCCCCTTCCTCCTTCTCCTTTCCTTCCTCCCTCTGTCTCTCTCCTTCTCTATGCTTTAGAGCCCTTACTCTAAGAGTATAAACTGCCATGTTGAGAAGACCACTTCACACAGAGCTATGTGACAAGAAACGAATGTCTCCGCCTAACAGCCAGAAAGACCCACAGACAGGTACGTGAGCTGGGAAGCAAATCCTCTGATCTCACCCGTCACACCTGAGATGACCACAGCCCCAGCTACTCCCTCTGCTGCTGCCTGTGGGGGACCCTGAGCTGGCGGAGCCTCCCCCAGTTCACTCACCTGCAAAAGCCGTGCCATAACACATGTCCTTTTAAGCTGATAAGTTTGGGGATCATTTGTTATACGACAACACGCAAACAATGTAATAATCCTCTCCGCCATCTTAAAATCCTCGTGCCAGACATCATCGCTAAGATATGCTCTCAACTTCTAGCTGCTCAGACAAACCACTGACGACAACTGAAAACTTGAGATCACAAGTCACCTCACGACGACTCCTTGCTCCAACCTTCCCCAAGGTGACCCTACATAGTCTTCATACAGCCCTTGTCCTCAATATACTACTTGTAAAAGAGACTTACTAATTAGGATGATTCTTTCTTTCTTTCTTTCTTTCTTTCTTTCTTTCTTTCTTTCTTTCTTTCTTTCTTTCTTTCTTTCTTTCTTTCTTTCTTTCTTTCTTTC